>JANIJG010009285.1:0-43746 GCA_024611175.1 Megaceryle torquata | reverse complement strand
TGAATCTGACAAGTGTGCGATTGCTTGGCTCAATTAGAATCACCTTTTGCTACAAGTATTACTGGAGAAGATGTATGCACGTAATGGGAATCTATACAACTTTTGCTTGGTCAACTCTGCTCATAGTTCAATGAGCAGATCTAGATACTCGTCATCAAGAAAAAAAAAAATCTGCAATTTCTCTTCCTGATTTGACCATGATTTTTGGTCACGTATAGATCTGACCGAGCTGGACTCACTGATAATACAAAATCTTGTCGGGGGAGTGGATGGTACAAACTATAAAGTAAAGTGGGTAACAGGTCTACTGGGGTTGGTCCAGGCTATTCCTTTGAGGCTTGCTTCCATTTCTTTGCCAAGCAGTTTGATGTCTCGTCATGGAGTGATGTAAACTTCTGCAATAGGTATTTACTTTGGTGGGAGATCCTCTAGGTAATTCTGAAGTTCAGTGGGGAATTCAGGAAGGGTCCTCAGGGGGCGTTGGAAGTGTTTCATTAGGCAGACCCATGGAAGTGGCATTGGACCCCTGCCACTCTCTCTCACACCCACACACTTTCACAGAGCCCATTGGTATCCTCCTTTCAGAGCTGGATCACTTCTTTACCCCATACCTGTTCTTAGTTGTTGCTTGTGCATTAGAACAGTAGCCTTTTTTTTGAATCTTCCTCTCAATGAGCGTTTACTTTTGTGACATGTTAGGAATTCTTACGCCAGCTATTTTTTCCCAGGTGGAAGAAACATCACCAGATTTAGTCCCTTTGATAAATTACCACTTGTCTCTATTGCTTTCTCTTCAAGTTGGTTTGTATCGTTGACAGGCATCAGAGATAGCTGATAACTGGCATATTTGTGATGATACTTCGACTGCAGTAATCTTGGTAACAGAGTCTTTCTGTAGTCTGTCCCCCAGGGCAATGACACTGAGTTGTTCCGACCATGCATACCTAGCAGAATGGATCCATCCTGATCTTCCTTCATTCCAAACAAGGTCAAAATAAGTTAGCCTTATGCGAAGAATTGCACCTCCTGGGAGGTGGTGATTTGATAAATGTCAAGTGATTGAGGTACTAAGAGCTGGAAAGTAGAAGACAGAATGAGGAAATGCTTTCATTCTCATTCAGTAACTGTAAGGGAACAATAATATCCTGGAATCAAAGCAACTATTTCCTTCAATTTTAAAACTACTGCAGCTGAGTTTAGATTAGGATGTGTTCCCCATTAACCGTTAAGGTTGTGCTGTGACCACTGCTTCATATATGGGCGCTCACAAAAGGAGGAGCTACCTTTTAATCATCAGATTATTTAAAGTGACCCAGATACAGAAAGCAAGGATTAGATAAATCGGTCCTCCCCCAGGCTGAGCTTGTTATTTAAAAGCCCTCTGGTTTCCTTTCCTCGATGTCCTGCTCTAAGCTCATTGCAAGCACATTAGCCAAGAAATATTTTTGTTTCAGTTTGCCCCCATTATGGCTACCGCTTCCTGTTAACACATAGGAGATGCTGTCGTGACTGTTAGAACGTTCAAACTATTCATCAGACTGAAGAGTTCCAGCCTCCATATGCTTTCCCAAAAAGGAGTGCTAAGAGAGCTCATTGAATGTCCATGTTCAGTTTTACCACAAAAGCAAAGGGAGGATTGAGATGATTCTCAGAGAAGTGATCAGCTTGTCTCTCTCAGGATGCCCTCGGATTTGCATTACCAGTGATTGCTCTCCCCATGGTTTGTAAAGATAATCTTACCTTCAGAATGTTGCATATTTTGCAGAGCATTTGCAACTCCATTATGACAAAAGGTTTTAATTCCACCAACTGGACTTTCTGCTTTTATATCAGTATATTTAGAGTAACAGATTTTTAGCTGCAGTTCATCGCTGCCATTGTAATAAAGGATCAGGCCCATTATCTCTTTGCTGAAGGGAGATAAAAAAGGAAGAAATGCCTGCTGGAGGATTATGTGGATTTTGAGAGAGAGATAAAAAATAAATAGAGAACAATGAAAGAACAGATATATTTATTCATCCTGCCTTAAATTAGTCTGAGTTTCAGCTGCCTGTCTCTTACAGTGATTATCAGTTAATGATAAACAACCCTCATCCCTGATCTTGAAGTATGATCTCCTGCAGGAAGGGCAGTGGAGCTGAGCAGGATGCCTGCACATGCGAGACTGAAGCGGTGCTTACAGATTGACGCAGAATTACAAGATAACCGAGTCACAACCAAATAAACACAAACATTTTATTTATTATTTTAGCGCAATATTGTCTTCCTTCCAGCCCTCATCCATATACATAAAATAAACAGTTGTTTTCAGTACTGCTTTTCCTTTACCACATTTGGAAGGCAAACCCCAAATGCTGTTTTGGACGACTGCCCAGAATTCAAATGCGAGGCTCTGCCCTGGCACAGCTCTTGGGCCCTGACCCATGCCCAGGACCAAGGTTATGTTTTCTTGTGAATGACTAATCTGTTCTCTTCCCATCCTTTTCCATCTATGACAGGTTCCATCTTTGTAAAGCTGACATTTCCAAGGCACAGAACATCTTGCTTTCTGCCTGGGTGTTTTTCAGGCTCTGTTGTTGCTTTGCTGTTCTTGCAGAGAAAATCATGATATTTGAAAGCTGCTAAAATAGAATGTTTGTGCTCTTTAAATTTGTCATCTGAGCTAGGAGGTGCCTTAGAGTAAAACGCGCTCACCAAGGGATGGGTTCTTGTAATGATAAGGCAACAGGTGTCACATACGTAGTGCTACAGTTGGAGTTTGGTGTCATCTCTCATGAATGAACTGAGCAAGTTCATCATAAACCCAGACAACATCATTTATCCTTAGGCTTTATAATTATTGCAGTGGTGTACGTATAGAGTGGAAAACACTATTTATATTACCAGGGAGCTAGTGGGACAGCTGAAGGGGTGGTACTATTTTCAGTGTAGGCTTCTATGTCACTGCATTTTACAAAAGTATTTATTACAAATTAGTTTTATGATCTGTCGTCTCAAACAGATAGCTACTCTTTCCTTGATTTGCTTGTTTAACTGTTTGGCCCAATAAAATAGGATTACCAGGCTCCCTACATCCAATAATTCTGGCCTTTTTCCTAAATGCTTTTCTTAGCTTTAACCTTTACAGTCAAGGGACCCTGCGGGCCTCAGCATCTGTTCTGTGTGTTAGGAATGCAAGGATTGTCACCTAAATGCTTAGCACTTGTTGGGGAATTCTACAGTAGGTCAGAACCCGGTGACTCTCCTGTGCCTTCACAGATGTGTATTCCGCTGTATTTCCACAGCTGTGAATTATTCCACTTTGCATGGAATAATTCTGTGCTTACAAATGCTTCCACCAAATCTGTGTGTCACCCTCGTTACTCGCACTTTCTGCTTTGTTTTCAAGGGAAATGATACTCCAGAAAAATTAATATTTTCTAATGTGCTGCTCAGCTTGAAACACAGACAAAAGAATCACAGAAAATAAAAGTTGCTTTCATCAATACCAGAAATCCATGGTCCTTAATTTAGCTGCTTGTTGATGTATCCAAAAGACGGTTTTACTGAATCTCTCTTTCTCATAAAGTGGATGCAGGACAAACCAAAATCCCCCCGCTTCAGAGTGCTGTCAGCATCACAACAGTGCAGTCAGAGGGGCAGGAGGACAAGCAGGGAATGGAGTGCAGGAAAGAATCTTGAACCACATTATGTTTCTCAAAGGCATAGTCTGGTTTTTGCACTGCTGTTGGTTTGGTGCTTCTCCTTATGGTTGAAATGGAATTAAACTCCCTGCTGGGGTCCCAAGGGGAACATATAGCTGAATATCAAACTGTCTTCTGAGTACTGCAATAGTACATTTTACACGAACAGGTATTCTTATGACAAAGCATTTAAAGATAAAATCAAGCAGTATGCAGGTAGTTGCAAAGTTGCACTTTGTGTCACATCTGAATGTTTGGGAGGTACTACAGGCTCACTGGAGAAAAAGGGGCAGTTTTCCAGGAGTTTTACTTGTTTTCTGCTTGTGAAAGCCTGCTAAAAGACATCAGTTTAAATAGAGTTGTTTCCTAAAAAAAAAAAAAAAAAAGGAATCTGAAATGTTTTTTAATGTATCATACAGATAATATATTACAGTTAATATTATAGTTAATGTGTTTAGAGTTCTAGTTCTGATAGTAAAGATGCTATTCCTAATCTTCTTCAGTCATAGATGTAGTAAAGGGTAGTTTCCTTCTATCCACCTTTTAGTTCTGAATTTCATGCTGCTTAAGCCGTCAGTTGAGCAAGATGGGCTTTGGATTCCAATATTCTCAATCTTTCTTTGGAGTAGCCCACTTTCCCTTGACTGTATGGCAAAATGAGACTCCTTAGGCCCCTTAAGTTTGGCAACTTAAAATTAAAACCCTAGCTTCACAAATCTGACAATTGTGTATTTGCTTGAATATAAATGCAGCAGTCTAAATATTTCTGAGATGTTCCACTTGGAAAAGAATAGGATTATATATATATATTTTTTTTTTTTTAAATGGAAGATGTATTTTGCTGCAAAAGAAAGAGGGATGTGAATAATTGCTAAAGTTACTGCTATATAAAACTTCCAGATTTTGATGTAAACTAACAAAAAAAACTCCACAAAAAACACAAACAAACAAAAAGACACTTCTAAAAGTTAAAGCAGATACCTTGATCTATCCTTAATTCACCCTTTTAGGCAGAGAATCTCTCCTGATAAATACAATCCTCTTATGAATTGTTTATTTTTAGACTGGCTGAAAATAATGCTCTGCGCAAAATGCACAACTAAATTCCCAGAATTGTGATATTGTTGATTCTATCAAGAAGCGTGTTCTTAATTTATCTTGCAGTGTTGCATTTATTTGTAACTGTCATATTGCAGTGATTAAAATTAATTAATTGCTCGGATAGCTAGAGGATTTTTCACTAAATCACAGAATGGCTGAGGCTGGAAGGCACCTCTGGAGGTCATCTTGCCCAATGGTCCTGCTCAAGCAATGTCACCCACAGCAGGACGGCCAGGACCATGTCCAGATGGCTTTTGAACATTTCCAAGGGTGGATACTCCACAACCTCTGCCACGCTTGGTCACCCTCGCCTCAAAAAAAAAAAAGTGTTTCCTGATGTGCAAAGGCAACCTCCCGTGTTTCAGTTTGGGCCTGTGGCCTCTGGTCCTTTTCCTTCCTGGTGCAACATTCTCCTAAGTGAGAGAGAATAGCCTTTGCTAGAGAGATTATTTTCTCTCCTGTGGAGATTACTAGAGACTGAGATAAAGGGAAACAGCAGGTGAAGGTAGAGTTACCTTCTTTTAACTGTTAAGGTGAGAGATGTGGATGGCACTGGTTTAAGTGAATACCTGGGGAGAAATGGGGAAAACAGGGAGATGAAGTGTATGTTGCTGAATAAAGATTTTAATAAGGAATGTACCAGCTTCTTGTTGAAGTTGAGCAATAATCTGAAGAGTAGAAAAAAGTCCTGAAACAGTTACTGAATGTAAGGCCCCAGAAATGATTGTCATTTTACTGCATAGAATGATGTATTAACAGATGACCATAAATGAGAAGATTTTATAGCTTGTGTGAGCTGTTTCATGAGTAATCTAAGCTCATCTCGCCCTTGTCTCATTCTTGTCTCATCCTTTGTGTCAATATCTCCTCCTTTTGGGCGCTGACAAATTCTAAGGAGCAGAAAGAGAAGGAGGCCCAGGAAGGAAGGCAGAGCAATTTCACAAAGGCTTCTTTTAGGATCTGATCATTTATTTGGTCCTGCATGCAAAGAGGATAGTTCCTTGAAAGTATAGCACTGTTTGTATGGTTTTCTAAATGCTCTAATAATCTCTCTGCTTCTTCAGACTTTGCTCTTCATTAGGGCTTGGGCAAAATTAACGATACAAATTCTGAGTCATATATAGACTTGCCAATTTGCATTAATAGCTTGAAGAATCATTGAGAGCTACTCATTTTCTCAAATTAGCAAGTAAATCAGTGAATGTAGTAGAAAGAATGGAGTATGAAATATACTCTATTTGTTTAGCGTTAATTTCCCATTATAACTTTACATTATAGCAGTAAACATCTTCCAGTATACATTTGTAAGGATAATGAAGTCTCTCTGTCCTCATGACAAACACTCTGATGAAATAATTTGAAAATGAATGTTATATATCATTACAAAATTAATTTCCGTTTTTCAGATGATGCCCAAAATCTCAACATACTGATGTAACATATTACACAGCCAGGCTTTCAGAAAAAGCAAATCAAAGTGCATTTCTCTGTTGCCAGGTCACATTTATATGCCACAGTTGGTATTTTCACTTTAATTCTGGCCTTTGTTTATACACTATAGGATCATAAGCTGAAGGAAAAATTATTGAAGTAAAAGATTCCCCACCCCGGCCCAATAAACCTTCTGTGTCTCATTCCACGTGAGGGTCAGTGTCCTTTACAATACATCCATAGAGAATCATTAACCAGAAAGTCATGGATTCAGTAGAAGATGCTTTTGGGTAGTGATACAGAAGCCCAGGGAAAACATGCTTTCTTCAATTTGCAGAGATCTGGGATCCAGAGCTTTGCAATGTCTCTTAGAAGAAGAATGGAGGAACCAAGTATTGGCATACAGCTCTTTAAAACAAAAAGATGAGAGACTGGGAGGCGGCTTTTAGATTAACAAAAGTAAAGGAAACAAATATAAGGATAGTCTTTTGTTGTGGGCATTTCCATTTAACTGCAAGACTGGCTGAGAGAGACAGAAGCTGGCTGTATAGGGGACAGACAGGCACAGCATAGAAGCTGTGCAGGATGGGAGGAGGCATGGAAGCCCTGGGGCCTGGTCGACCAGTAAGAATGAAGACCTTTCCACCAAGGAAAGTGGTAATACTGGGAACCCTAAATTAGGAGTTTTCTGGCCAAGAGCCACGAGTGTTAAGGTCACGAATGTTGCAGTAAGAAGCTCTGAAACCAGTTCTTCCCTGAGAAAGCAGAGTTCATCCTGACAGGGGAGAAATTCAGGGGGAGCTTTTTCAGTGTTTTGCATATAGACCTTGCCGTGCCTTGGCAAATTCCAAAATAAGCCTGTTTGTAAGAAAATATATGCAGTAGGTTTGAACTGTAAATAAAGCTTGGAAGAAAAAAAGGTTATGATTTTACATGCAAGAATTTCCCTACCTCCGGCTGGTGTAGTTTCAGGTATCCTTACAGCACGTGAGGAGGATATCCTTGATACATGGGCACTCTTCTGGGGCTTTGTGCGGAAAAGCGTTTAGTACTTTTTGATACTAGATGGTCATGGAGTCATATATGTATTGTTTAATGCTGTCCTAATCCAGGATTTGTTGTCCTGATCCTGTTCCAGACCTAGGGACTTGAGTTGATTAAAAAAAGAGAAGATTCTTCAAAGATTTTGAACAAATTGATTTACTCGGACTTGAAAATTCTCGTATTCCCCAAATTTATGTTAGTTGCTGTGATCCTTGTGAAATACTCAGCACTAGAAGAATTTTACAGATGGCACGTATTACCATTTAAAAAACCACTACATTAGACTTTAATATTAAAATGCTGATGAGGCAGGTGGAAAATTACTATTACTTATACCTAATAGCCTGGCATTTTCTTTCTTTCTTTCCGGAACGGGCAGGAAAACTGAACCAGTGAGCCAGCTTAGCTACCTGTGGTTCATCTCTGTGCTATTCTGGGCAAGTGAAATCGAAAAGGAACCAGTCTGTTCATAATTCCCACTGCCAGCTCTGTCCCTAGGCCGGGCAAACCCCAACCCTTCTGCACCTCCCTAGTGACATGCTGAACAGCATTCCTGCCTTTTATGCCATGATGAGATCTCTTCCCCCACCCCCTTAAAGAGTTGTCTGAGGAGCTGCCAGTTTGCTGCCTGGTTTTAGCGATGATTTGGGAGAAGGGAAGCTGCTCATCAAAGTGTGATGCAGACTGATCTACGAGTCAGTACTACAAGCAATTGGATTATCTAGCGACTGCAAAATGAGGTTTCCTTTCAGTAGGAAATTACTGGAATGTTTCTACAGCAGGTTTGCTAGAAAAAATAAAATTGGCTTCTCTGAAACTAAGTTCTTGGTTATCACAGCGTTTGCATTAATTCTGTGCAAACGCACAAGCTTATTGTTCCTTGTGACAGCACACAAGATAAAAAAAAAACCCTACACCTTTGAAGTCTGGTTTATGGTTTGTGTCTTAATACAAATGCCAGTCCAAGACAGAAGAATTTTTTCAGAAATATAGGTGATTATATCCTCTTACATTCCATGGTAATCTACAGAATAGTAAAGGATTTTCTAAGGCCTTTCTAACAATCTAAAAAACCCTTAGAAGAAAGTTATTAATGAGGCAGCCAGCCCACTTCCACGCTTTTCTTTCACAAGGATTTTGTAGCTAATTAATAGTTCTGTACATTAAAGTATGTTAATGGGAAGAAGTATCTTATGTTTCTAGTGAATTCTCCTGTAGTCTGATTAACCTAGAAGAATTTATATACATTCTTTTATTTTCCAGAGCAGATTCTTTTAAGGACTCTAGGACATTTTAATGAATGTTTGTAATTAAATGATAGATGAACTCACTGTGTGGTCAGAAACGCAGTCGTGTGCACGGTTGAGTTCCTGTATGCTTGATGATCTGCAATGTTTTATGTATTACAAAATTTTATGTAGTACGTAAAGCCTTTGTCATCTCTACTCAGCTTGTCATGAGGTACAGCCTTTATGGGCTCCAGGGGATGATGTCTTCGGTTAAGTTAATGCAATAAATGGAGGAAACTCTTGCTTTCCTGTCAGCTTTCATAAAACTTTATTGCCAGCTTTACAGTCCCTGAGCATTATCAGTAAGGTATAGTTGTATTAATAATTAGTGTGTCCATTGCTGCCCTAAAATGTGTGTCAAAAGAAAAAGAGTGTGAAAACAGTTTTGTGGGCTTGAATGGCATAAAACGTTACCATATTAAGTTAAAAAATACAAAATTGTTCTACTTACATCCTTAAAACATTTCAGTTAAAAAAGCACAAATGCATTTTTAGACGTATATTTCTTTGGGGTTCATTATTGTTGGTATGTTCCGTTTGCTCATTACAATGTTTTCTTATGTGCTCTTCCTAGAATGGCTTTACTCCTTTATATATGGCAGCTCAAGAGAACCACATTGAAGTGGTGAAATATCTCCTGGAGAATGGTGCCAACCAAAGCACAGCTACTGAGGTAGGGCATATTGTTAATTTTTCACACATGCTCCTGCTATCCTTTGCCTTTATATTCAGCTCACTTGAAGTCAGAAGATTTTTCAAATGGAGTATTTTGAGAACATTCACACACTTTCATTTCAATGAGTTGTATTTATGAGTCTCATCCTTTTTTCTACATGCACAGAAGACAAGGGTGAACTGTTCTGGAAGTGTTGCAAGTCAAGGGATGAAATCCATCCCGATTCATTTAACAGCAAAATTGTCACTGACTTTAGTGAGCTGAGGATTCTCACCTGCGGTTTGTGCTCATTTCTCCTCTCAGTGTCCTGGAGAATTTTCTGAAAAGTGAATGAGGCTTTGAAGAGAGGTCCTTTAGGGCTGTAGAAATTGTAGGAGGCCAAGGTGGTTTTGTCAGGGGAATGGAGTTAACGGTAGATCGATCATAGTCTAAGTGAGAGGCACAACATTTCGTGTGAACAGATTTACATCTCTGACAAAGGCCATGAAAAGTCAAGCCTCTAGGAGTGCTGTCACCTGAGCAATGGGTCTATCTTGTGCTGCTTTTTCATTTGCACTGTAAGGTCTGGGTAAAAATTGGTGAACACGATATTATGGCAAGTGCCTCTTACTTTTGGCAGTGTACGGGGTCTTCTGGGGAGGGTAGTTTGGAGGATTGCTTCAACTTCTTCCTCAGACAGCTGAAAAGAGTGTGGAATGTAACATGAACACCACGATTAAGACGATGAGGACTATGTGTCCAGGAGGGTGTCTGTGTATAGTGTAAAATGGTATAAAAGCTATTAATACCAACAGTTAGTTGTTGACGAGGTTCCTTTTAGTTTGGGTCTTGAGATTTTAGATGAGTTCAGAATATTTTCTACACAGAGAGAAGGAGTGAGGCACAGGCGAGTGCATGCACAAAAGTGAGGAGTGGAGTAGGCTCTTTTGCCCACGCTTATTACTTTTCCCTAGTCTGCCCAGAAGCTTACCTGTTCTGGATTGCCTTTGCAAATGGATGAATTTGAAATGCTGTTGCCTTTATCTTGCTCCTCTTTCCTCTAAAGCAAACAGCTAGTGTTAACAGCTGCTTTACTGTCCCTTCTTTCAATGGATACTGTACCATTTGATGACAGCTCCTAAAATAATCCTCCCTGGCCTGCAGTGATGGCGATCACGTTACACGTCAGCTTTCTGAAATATGAAATCCCATGTTATTGCCAGGCAACGTGGCAGAAACACACTCCATGTGAAGCAGCCGAGTGGAGCTGTGGCTCTCCAAGAGCTCGGCCCGGCTACAGCCCACAGTCACATGCTTGTAGCCTTTCTCCCAGTGACTTTTTCTGGCTGTGATGATCAGGTACACTGGAAATCCATTCATTAATTTACAGGCTGAGATGGTTAGAATTAATGTGGCCTCTGCTTGAATGCAAACATCCAGGCATCAGTGGAACTCACAGTAGACTCCTGATTTTAAAAAAAGTCAAATGCCCCCCTCTCTGAACTAGAGTCCAAATCTGTCTTCTGCCATCAGAAAGGCCAGTCCTCACTTCTTCAGCTTGGAAAGTAAAGGCTTTCCAAGGCTACTCCCTTGTCACTTACCTAGTTAAGTTTTGGGTTCGGGTCTTGCTGAGGTGATGGTTTCAGTGACTCGAGTGTGACTGGAGGGTCACCTGAGCCCTTGTCTTCTTTCACACGGACCCAGAGTTCGTCTCAAGAACAGAATGAAGAAATGGTACATTAAATAAGGTGGGATGGCAGCCTGAATGGAGGAGGCCACTGAAATACATGGAGAAGGACCTTCTGTATGGCATCCAAGATTGGCCGTCCTCATGGGGGCAGGTGGGGAAATAAATGCTTTCTGTGAGCTCCAGTCAGCCGTGCTTGCCAGAAGTAATAGGGAAGGGAATGCAGAAGGAGTTGTGTCCTTTTAGAGAAGGATGGAACCTAAAGTGGTGCAAATCAAATGGCTGATCTTGTCTTTGAAGCTTTGAAACTTGCACTGCCTTTGGATATATTTTATTTCCTCTAATGCTTACGTACATATATATACAAAATGAGAGTGAGGGTGAGCTCAGTTTCACAGGGCCTCTAATCCAGGATTTGTTCTCATGTTCCCAGAGGCGAAAGGCAAATGCATTAAGCCATTTCAACACCTAATGTAGCCCCAATCTCAGAATTATCTTTGCAGTTCAGCTGTTTCATCAGCTGTTCACCCTTTTTTAATTCACTGTACAGAATTAAATCTCTATTACAGAAAGAAACCACAGTGGTATTGCTGTTACCACGCACCTACCCACAGTTCTACGCAAAAGGGAGTCAATGTTATTAGATTACTAAGGGGAAAAATTGCTTTGGCAATTCTTCACGTGTTTTTTTCAGCATATGTTAGCTCTCATTCCTTCCTAACTTGTCCTTTATTGTTTTATCATCTTTCCATACTCGTATTCCAAATAAATTCTCTCTCACGTCTATGCCTTCCACAATGTGTCTAAATAAGTTTTCTCACATTCTGGCTATAATCATCTCTTTAGCTTTTCCTTCCTACCTGGACATGGAAGAACTTATTCTATTCCCTTCCCTTTTGTTTTGCTGTTAATCACCATGTCTCCCATCAGAGACTCGGTTAGAGAGCTGCTGTGTTCCTGTGTGGTTCAGCTGCCCTCTGATCTAGCATATGGTTACAGCACATACGTGCTTGGGCAGCATGCAAGACTGGAGCTAGAGTCAGTTTTGTAGGTTTTTACAGCGAGTTGTGATCATGTGACACATTTTAAAGCATTGGCAAGCTAGGGCACGTGTGGAGGAGCAAGACAGTTTGAAAATAACGTTGAAACGAAGCAAAAACTATGAATGAAAAGCAGAGAGATATTTCTGAATTTATTTTTCCAAAAAGTACAAATAATCTATCATTTCCCTGCTTCAGAGGAGATTAAATTCCTAAACATGATCTGGTTTTCTTGACTCATTGTATGTAACTTAGAAGAGGAAACAGCAGCAAATGCATCCAAAGATATCCTTTCTTTTCACAGAGACATGGGATATTCAGAAACAGGTTCCCTTCATATTTTTCACATCTGCTTTGTTCAGTGCTCACTAACGCTTACCAAAATACTGCTAAAAATAGGCTTTGAGGCCCATTTTAAGATGAGAAGTAACGAAGAGAGAAACTGTAGAAAAGAGATATCCTTTGCTTATGCTTGACTTACAAAAAGAGTGCTTTGAAGTGGAAAAAGCATGCTTCTGACATGTTTGGAATCATATCTGGGTTAAAGTGTTGTGCCTCTGATGTCATTTCACTGGAGATGGTGGTGCAGAGGTAGGAGACAGCTGGTGAAGTGTTTATCAGGCCTCTGTGGGTGAACAGCGCTGGGCACATCGCTGAAGCTGTGCATCCTTCCGCTTCCTGAGCGCATCTTGTGTTCTTCTCCACCAGGATGGTTTCACTCCTCTAGCTGTTGCACTGCAACAAGGCCACAACCAGGCAGTGGCCATCCTCCTGGAAAATGACACCAAGGGCAAAGTGAGGTTACCAGCTCTGCATATTGCCGCTCGAAAAGACGACACCAAGTCAGCGGCGCTTTTACTGCAGAACGACCACAATGCTGATGTCCAGTCCAAGGTAACACACCGCTGCCGTAGAGGTAACTGGGTGGGCAGGTGGCTGAGTGCCGTTGGGCAACAAGCTTTAATTCCTTCGTCCTAATGGGTAAAGGTGCTTTCTTCTGTGGGGAAAGACAAGTTGCTTGACCAGTATCACCAATAACGTATCTACTTTTGCAGTGTTTAGCTACATGGTAATTACAAACTGCTCATTTTTCTGCTTTTTTGTTATACCTCCCATTTCTTTGGTAACCAGCTTTCTCTCATTATATGTAAACCAGAAGACACTGGAATGGAAGCAGAATCACTGCTTCCCTATTATATAGGATACTGCTTTTTTGCCCATGGGAACATAGGTTGTATTTGAAGTTAATGCATGCTTGAATGGCTTTTCCCATCATTAACAGCATAACTCATTTCAAAAAGCAACAGAGTTCTTCATTTTGTGGCCAGTCTTTAATATTGTTCCTCTTTTTCCCAAACCGTGCTGCATCAGATGATGGTGAATAGAACGACTGAGGTACCGAGATCAATAATTTTTAATTACTCTTTCTGTTACTTATAATTATTTTCTCTGCTCTGTGGCAATATTGCTTTATTATCGAGCACTAATAGTGAAGATAAGATGCTTTACCACATAGAAATTTGTGACTTGACAAACCTATTTTTATTCATCCTTTTTCTTAGAATTTCTTTTTATTTGCATCACTATCAAAGAAAACTTTTGAGAATTCACATCAGTTCAAAGAAGTCTGAAGCGAGTAATGGAGCTAAGAGGATAAAAGATGTTTTTCAAGCTCAATTTCATTAATTATGAAAATGCACTCACTTGGCATAACTAAATTAAGAGATCTGGCTCAGGCAGAATAATGGTAACATTAATTTTCCTTCTTTTACAATAATAAATATAATCAAAACCTCCAAGGTAAAAACTTGTTCAGAGCATCTGCTTATTTTTACCATTGTTCTTATTATGATCTCTTCAATAAAGTTTTGAAAAGTCCTTAAGGGATGGCACATAATCAGAATTTACCTACAGCAGATAATATTAGAGCCAGCAACATGAACTGAGGGTGAGAGTTTCTCTCTGGCTTCTGCCCATGAGCATGTTCTTCGCTGCAGTAAATGGGAGGGAGGTTCTCTCTCCTTCACTGGCCATCCTGTTACTTCTCAGCACCTGGTGTCTGTAAGAAGGCAGCTTTTAATGCAGTCTGCATTCAGTCTATAGCTCGGTGCATTTTGTGTGCCTAATATCCTTGGTAGACGTTTCCCTGGTAATTTATTGCAACAAGAAGATGATGAATTGAATGAGTATTTGACTGTACAGAATCACCTGTGGGCTGACAGGGAAGTAAATGACTGGGCTGATTGCTGTGGTTTCGGGGAATAAAGTTGATTTCAGAGTGCAGCATCTGCCTACACTTCTTTGTTCCATGAGTTGTTTACAGTGACGATTTGTACAGTGAAAGAAGTGAAACCTAGCTGAAAATACTAGCCAAAAGCCAAGAGTCTTTATCTCTATAATGAGCAGTAAGATCTGATCAAATCAGTGTAAAACTCTTCAGGGAAACCTCAAAAGCAAAGTCCTTGAATTACTTATGAGACTAAAAGCTTGCTCTGTGTTCTGGTTTCTGAAAAATTAATCTTTTTTATGTTGTCAAGCAATTCCGTATCTCATAGCCGAAGCAGATTTCTGCTTCTAGCGTTCAAGAAGCAATAAGTACATTGGTTTTTTTCTGATGCATAGATGGCGAAGTTTCTTTGGATCCTTTGAGATCCAAATTGTATATAAATATAAATAACTATCATTCTTATCCTGTGCTAAATAGTTTCTCACATGCATGGAATTCTTGGGTTACATATTCAATAACTACTGCTTTGTCAAACAAAAAAAAAAGGCGGCAATATATTGTCAATACTTCTTTTTCTAAGAGCGGTAAAATAAGTGTCCAATGACTTTTGTGGTCATTTATCCCAAACCAACAAACTGCAGCCCAAAAGATCCATGTTGCTTCCAAATTGTAATTACAGAACTTCCTTTATTTTATTTACGAATGGCTAGTATATTAGTATTTTCTGTTGTGAAGCCTACTCGCCTTATTGGCCACTGATTCAGGAGACTGAACTGAAAAATGAAAGAATGAGGTACTTTTGATAACCTCTGCTACGAAAACTGCACTCTCTGCCTGAAAGGCTGTGCTATATTATAGGTGAACTGGACAAGATTGACACGATACCATTAGTTTGCCAGCAGCTTTTAAAATCAGGTTCTGTTTCAGTTGATTGTCTTTTATAAAATGATTTCTATACTTAAGGGCTGTTTCCCTTTGTAGAGTGGCTTTACACCTTTGCACATAGCCGCGCACTATGGAAATGTCAATGTGGCAACCCTTCTGCTAAACCGAGGAGCTGCCGTCGATTTCACAGCAAGGGTATGCAGTCATTTCTCTCTTTTCTTAGTTGTAACAGCCTACAAAAGCAGGAGCGTTTCTTTGTGCCTTAGTCAAGAGTAAGTGAGAAGCAAAGTAATGTTGTATTCAAAGATGTGGGGTTTTTGCTGTAATTCTTGAAGGTTGCCTCCCAGCAGTGCACCAGAGCCCTTGGGATTTGAGTAGCGACCAGTATTCCCGGTTGAAGGAAGCAGGCTCCTTTGACTAGCTCCAGAGAGCTGATAATCTCATAATGTGTCAACTTATTTCATCTTTTCTGTCAGTTAGACATCCTCCAGAAATATATGTAGGCTGTATTGGCTTTTTCAGTATTTACTACTTTCGTTTGATATTTTGACATATAAACAATTTGTGAAAAAAGTAAAGTAAGGTATATTACTGTTATATAAATGCAACAATAAAGATACTAATTAATCACGACTACTCTTTTTATGGTGAACAACTGCAGAGCTACATAATGCAGTCTTTGGGGGTTGTACGTTACGTGGTTTGAAGCATGGCATCTGGTGCCATGAAAACTTGTCGGTAATTTGTACCTCAAAGGAGCTCCTGGATCACAAGTTTTCTGTCTAATTTTGCCAGACACACTTTGAATTACCTTAGGGTTCTGCCTTTTGGACCGACTTCCCCCTGTTGCTGTTCTGGAATAGCTGGAACATTACCTCTTTCTTCACCCCAAGCATTTGCAAGGACTTTCAGCCTAGACAGGACCTGCTCCTTTACGCTATTGGCATTAGCCTAAGAAGGTTCTTTTGTGCAGGAGTCAGGCATTTGTGTACTCTGTGTGTGTCGCAATGATATAAATGCATTGGTGTTTTGTGAATATTGAGCCACTGGGACTCCAATCTATGTTTGTTTATTTGTCTGACTCTGGGACTGCGATGTTTGCTGCTTTGGCAGATGCGCTGCTTCGTTTAATATAAAAATATGCACCCCAAACAATGAATAAAGATTCCTGCTTAGGAAGGAATTACTAACTCTAGCTTATATGGTGTGTGCCTAGCTCTGATGCTCAAGTACATTTTTGTTTATTCTCTACAATGTGATGGTCTCATTTTTTGTGATCTGAACACAAATTCACCACCATTAGACGCCTTCAAATCCATCACGCTCATTGTTTGTTCTTTTCATGGTGTAGAATGGAATCACCCCACTGCATGTGGCTTCCAAAAGGGGAAACACAAACATGGTGAAGCTCTTGTTGGATCGTGGAGGGCAGATCGATGCCAAAACCAGGGTGAGTCTTTCTATTCCCCGAATATGATGTTGTCCCTTTTTGGGAATGGATTGGGATTTTTTGCTTGTTGGATTTGGTTTTGTGCTGTTTCTTTTCTAAGCCGGAAACTGGGAACACCAAGTTTCATAGCTGGGAATTCAGCTTCAGAATTTGTGCCCTATTCTGTGTTCTTAAAGTGAGACGTTCAATGCGGCTGTTACAGTTGATTCTGACTGGTATCAGGCTAAAGAATGACAGGTGCTGGTGATAGCAGGAGGCAGAAATACCATTTTCTTTAGTCTTCTGTACAGTCTACCTATATCATACAATAAAAAGCTGAAGAAAATTATCTTTTTGAGGAAAGAAGCCTGTTAGTTGCTTCAGCTTTATGTGACAGAAGAACCTGCATGCTGCACAGCCATAGGAAGTGGAAGGGCCGAACTCACTTAAGCCTTTCAGTCCCCTGACTCCTTAATGTCTGTTCCAGTCCCAATATGTCGCATGAGAACCCCTGTCCTGGGCTGGCTGTCACTTTTTATTGAAGAGTCAGTACTGGGAATGTGTGACCTACTCTCTGTCAGCAGCCACTCGCCTCTTCCCCAGACTAGCCCCAGACAATGAGGTGACTCTCACTGGCTTCCTCCTCCCAGCTGTCTTGTTGAGATGCCGCACCAATACCATGCTCTTTCCGTATGGATGATTTTGTGATCTTCTAGGAGAAATAAAAAACCTCATCCATTTCTATGGGCAAGGTTATTTCCAATGGGATTTTGGAGTCACCTAGGAAAATGTGGTCATTTATGTGAACTGAACTGCAGAGGACTGCTGGTCTTTAAGCACTCATCTGAAAAAAATTATCTCCAAGTTACAGAGGGTGTTTTAGAACACAGAGTTTAGAGCTGGATGTAGGAGTTTTTGTTTAATAAGGTAGAAAACATATTGCAGTCAACTACCCTTGTGGTTCATCAGCCTCTGCAGTTACTTTGATATTAATTACACCAACCAGTTGTTGCTTTATAAGCTAGAAAGACAATTGTGATTATCATGTAACTCTGTATGTGGTTATGATTTTGATTTCTGATTACTTGTGTAATTGTCTCTCTTGCTCTTTTTTTTTTTATTTTTAAACTAATTATGGTGAAAAATACTGCCTCTCATGAAGGTGCACAGTAAATAATGCCTGGTCATATTTTCACAGTAAGTGCCTAAAACCTCATGGTAAAGAGGCATGAAATGGTAATAATGTGCTGCAGTCAGGATATTCCACACGCTCATAAGCACAGTAGTCATGCAGAAATGGTCCATTTGGCCTGTGGAATTGACTGCCTGGAATTCACCTATTTCCTGATCAGTATTTAGATACTACTTGTATATAAATCGGCAGAGACGATTGTAAAAGATGTCTTGGATTTTAAGAGGTCAAGGTGTGTTGCCTTCCCTGATCGCCCCTGAAGATTGATGTGCAGTTGTGAATGAAACTGCATGAACAGGACTTTGCCCCATGTAGGTGGAAGGTGCTAATTTTAGAGTCTTCTCATTGTCTTGGCTTCCTGCCCTTTGTCACCTGCTACCTTAGCTCAAAAACCGTTGGCAGAAAGATGAAATGGGTGCAAACCCATAAAGGTGTCTTAAAACGCACACATCTCCCAGTTTGCACAGGCTCAACAGCTTTCTCTTGCTTTCATCTCCTGCCTTCTCCCTGCTCAAAGGCACATGGCAGTGGTCGGCTGTGTGTGCTTCACAGTGGGGAAGATTCCAGAGCTTTGGTTTCACTGTCAGTGTCTCTGTGGCGTGCTCTCCTCCATGCCAGCTGTTTATATCATCTCGGTGTCTTTTTCCTTTTTCCCTTTGCTTTGTCCGCATGCCTTGTGTGCTTTGCTATGGCCGTGAGTATGTAGGGCATTGAAGAGGTAGGTTGTGTGTCGCATGCCACGCGTTCATGTGTGTTGTACTCTAAAGGACAGCCCTCCGCCTCCTCCACCTCGGTACTAACACGCTTGCCTTGCCATACTCGCCTTTGCATTTCTCTTGAGGAACACCTGCAGTCTTCCCATAGGTCTGATGCACTGGAAAACAGTGGGATTCACTGTGCTAGGATATCACTTGGGCTTTTATTTTTGGTCTCCATAGTGCGTCAAAATAAGCTCTTTGGCTAAAAAAGTACTCGTTGCTTTCATTCAGTTTATTTTTAACTTGCTTTATTACTTGACATCAGATGATGCATAAATTAAGATGCAAAAGCATTTTAACAGATTTTAAATGAGCCTCAGTACTTTAAATTTGCAGAGTTAAGCTGTGAAATCCTTTTACGTTTGCAAACGTTGCATTGAAATTCTCTGTTAGGAGCCTCTGTATTGCCTAAAAAAAGTAAATTAAAATGTACGTTCTTCAGAGGGAATAAATTATGCACGTGTCCTGCTGTTCCCTAGTTAATGTTGCATGTCAGAGGAAAGCCCTGTTTACTGCAGGAATACTTATTTGTATTTTCTGTGCATTCCATAATGTGTTTGAAATTTCATGGCATTTCTCACCAAAGAGGTAGAATTGCTACTAAATCTGCTTGCTACACTTACATATTTTTAAATCATATTTTAATTAAATATTTTGGGCAAGTTTTACCATTTTTCTCAGCTAACTACTAAATTAAGTTTTAAAAATGTGGGATTTCATTTCTCTTTTATATTGCCTCTACAGCACCAGTGGAAACTTCATTCCCAGTGATATTAATAGGATACTTTGATTAGTACTGTCTGTTACATCTACATTTGTGCTACTTCTGTGTACATACAGGCCTTATCTGGAGTTGTGTTTGCTAAGTAATCAAGTGGTAACATTTCTTATGCTAAAGAATTTCCTATTTAAAAATCTCAGTCAAACCTCTCTTCTCACTTTGAGGGAAGGAAAGCAGATACAGCCTTGCTGAAACGTAGTTAGGATTATTACAGGGAGAATTATTTAAAGCTTTTAAAAGCAGAACAGTTTCAGCACGGCCCAAATATATATATTTCTATTTAAAAAAACCCCAACAGCTCTGATGCCATGGTGTAGTAACAGTAAGGACACGCGGGATATTGAAATGTTGCTGACTCTGGAAGGGTTTGAGGAGTATTTTTTACAAATGCAGTTTTTGTAATATCTCTATTTTTATTATCTAGGTAAGTTGCATAGGAAATAAAGAACGAGAATGTGAGGCTATTTTAGGTTTTGTATGCTGTTTTACTTTTACACTAGTGTTATTCACGGGCCTTTGTCATCTCATGAGTGTTTCCATTTTCGTGGGACTATGCAAACACCCTTAGAAGGGAGGAGGAACACATTCACCTGTCTCAGGCGCTGAAGCTCTCTCGCACTTTGTGTTCTTTCCATCGAATCTTGCCAACGCTGAAATGAAATTTTTCTTGCTTGGGGGCTTTTCTTTAGACACCTCGTGCAGAATATTTACAGTTGAAAAAAATCCCTGGAATGAGACAGAGCATCTAGTCTTGGCCTGGGAAGCTTATTGTGTGGGAAAGCAAACATGTGGTGTGCCTGGAGCATGGCAGCTGGAGTCGGAGAGGGGAGTAGATGTGATAATGGTGGGGAGAGTCTGGTGCGTGCCATTGGGGTTGGAGAAGGGCCACAGAATAGAAAGGAGGCTCGGCTGGAGCTGGAAGAAGTGGAAGGTCGATCACAGAGATGTATGATACCAGTGGGAAAAGAAAAGGAAGGAAACCATGGGGGGTGGAACTCAGAGATTTTTAATTTTTGGTTGGTCAGTTGGTTGGCTTGGGTTTTTTGTGGTGTCTGTGCCTCAGACACCCCTTAACACGCATTCTGGGAACCTACTGAGATTTATTTGTAATACTCTCCTTTCGTACGTATGCATCCTGACAAAATCAGTGCTCTGCTTTTCTATGCGGCAGTGGGTTCCTGCCATAAAGCTGTCGTGGAGGCCCTGAGCCCTGCCTGGGCGCCGTGGAGTTTTCCTGCAGTAATGCTGCTGTGACATTTTTTCTCAGACTTCACACTTGCGCGGAGCACTAATAATTCATTGGGAGTTTTTGCCGTTCCTAAAGCAGTGTTGGATGATAAATATCTAATCGCAATGGAGATGTTTGCTATAAAAATTTAAATGGATTCATGTAATGTTTACAAGGGAGCGGGCAGGGATGTTGTGCAGATTATCTAAACAAGCTATATAAACAGTGACCATTATTTAGACTTATTAAAGACTTATCTTTGGCTAGACTTATAGACTTTTGTTACGCAAGCAAATGCATGGTATATTTTTTTCTGTATTTTTAAAATTTGTATTTTGAATGGCAGATCTGCAGGAACCCTTTCGAATGTGGTTAATTATGCCAACACTGAGAGCTCAGAGCGAGAGGGAGACTTGCCTTGTTCAGTTTTACAGAGATGAGGTTCAGTAGTGATGAAAAATGAGCAAATGAAAAGGCCTTTATCTGTGGAGAAAATGTAGACAATTTTGCACGTCTAACATACGGAATACTAAAATTTTATTTCAGCATTACAAAAATGAGAATATGCAGCTGCAGTGTAGAAGAATTCTTTGATAATTTGGCCTTTGATGTTCATGTGCTATCATCAGTCTTTGTTCGAATGAGCATCGAATACGCCCAACTGTCCTTCCATATAGATGCTGCCCATATCATTTCCCATTAAGAGTCTGTCGTAAGCACAGCTTCTTTTTATCTCAGTCTTTCTGTTAAACTCGAGTAAAGCATTTTAGTCACTGTGAAATGGCCCAATAATTTATCTTTCTGAGCCCTGCAGTTAGGAGTTGTGAATTCAGAATTAATTCTGCAGGTTAAAAAATGACCAGTGATCAACTTTTCAGGGAAAAAGACAGAAGTTTACCTTCTATTTTGAGAGCCATTTAAGAGGAAATTAGGTGTGAGGGAACTTCATGGATTCCATATGTACAGAAAGGATTGTAGTGTCATTTCTAGCAGTGACCCAGCTGTCGTGAGAAGTGTGAGGGTGAGGAGATAAATATTAGACTTCTTAAAATACAAACGTGCTGATTTTGTGTCTCCCAGCATGGCGGCCTTTGTGTTTATGGGACATTTGTTATCTGTGCTTCAAAGTCTGTGCCTCTTTCACCCACTGTTGTATGTCCTGTCAAATGATGTGCTTGTCATTGTGGTCAGCACGTGTCCTTCAGTTTACACGGTGGGGCGATTAGCAATAGAATGATTAAAAAAGTACATAGGTAAACTCCTGCAGTAGATTTCAGAGCACTCTGAAGACAGCTGTCTCTTTGCAAGTTCCCTCACCTTTGACGAAAACATATGATCAAAGCCAGAATCCAAACTATTACATGTACAACAGGTTTAAAATAAACATGCTGTTTTCCTCAGGGCAGAAGGAGGGACAAAAAGAGGGTTATATGGGAAGGCTGCAAAGCAGACTGCTCCATTCATCTGCTGAAGACTGCACAGACAGTAAATGATGCTACATTAGTACAAGCGATTGCAGGATAGAATAGGATAGGTAGCACATCTTTTTCTCAACTTCTAGAGGGAATTATAAATAAGAACAGAGGAGAAATAATGCTTTTTAATGCTTTAGTTCTTATTTCTACGTTACCTAAACATTCTTGTGGAGTTGATGTGTTTCTTAGCTTGTGTTTTTCTTGTTTCTCCCTCTGGAGATTTGTCCTGATTTTTTTCAAGAGTTTGCACAATTCTGCCTTTCTTCTGCTGTTGGATAAAATTGAACCACATCAAAGTCACTATGCAGATAAGGAAAGCGAACCTCCCACATTGATTAAAAGTATAGGGCACAAAAGGTCATAAACTGGAAAAAAACCCCCAAATAAATGCCTCTCCTACAAATAGTTTGGGATATATTAGCACCTTAGTAACACTAATGGGAATTGTGTCTGAATCCCTTTGGCTGCAAGGTGAAAATATATCTCAGTTGTGCATCTAAAGACTCGATTTAGAAGACTCTGAAGTTTCAACACAGGAAAAAAAACCCCAAACAGATAAACCAGTTACCCCCAGTTCCTTTACGTTGCCACAATCTGCCAGGTGCCGAACAGCCTTGACTTCTGCTAGTGGGTTTGATCTTGCATCTGCTGAATTTCATTGCAAAGCTTCCATGGTATTTTGTGATGCCTCTGCCTCACTTCAGTTCCGGACTCAGAAAGGTGCTCTGTGCTTTCCAACCCGAGGATGAGGGAGGATGTGTTTCTTGCAACTACCTTTTGTAGAGTATTACCAGGCTTTGCTAGCATAGCCAAAATGATGTTTCGACTGCAGTGGCACTGGGCAATCTAGGGCTACTTTTCATTTAATAAAGTTAGTAGTAAAAGTAAAAATACAGTGATGTAGACTTCCTCCAAACTCCAGCCAAGCGAACGGTGTATCTCTGTTCGAAGCAGGGTAACTAACTCATACTTAGGGCCTTCCCCCCCCCCCCCCAATTTTTGCTCTTTTTTTTAACCTCTAGGTAAGAAATCTAACTCCGGACAGTATATTAATGTTTCAGTCATGCTGTGACTTGATTCTTCAGAAAGCACCCTAAAATAATAGCACATAAGATAAGCAGTGTGTCTCAAAGGGGAGAAGGCTTTTCCTGGGATTAAATACTAGTACTACTTCACCTATCGCTGTTGAATGAGTATGGGTGACTTCTCCAAGTGCATGCTTGAAGAGTATTGAGGTTTCATGAGATGAAAACTTGGGTTTCTACATCTTATGCATTTTCTTTTTTTCTGTCATTCAGCACAAATATTCTTTTGCAACCATTTTTCTTGCCTCACATCTCCTGTATTTTTCTGCATAAAGTCCAAACTGTAGCAGAATTACCTAGAATGCATTTTCCTATCTAAATGTTTCACTGACACATCTTTTGTGACCCCTGCTGTGATCATTACTGAGTAGCCTGAGCAAGTCTTTTGGTGTAGGGTGGTCTGCAACAGAAAAAATACTGCAAAACTGGTGGTCTCACAGCCATTTCAGCAAAGAATTGTTAGCTCTTTGTTCACCACTGAGTCTCAGAAATGACAAGGTTTGTTCTGTTTGTTTCTCTCTTTTTCTGTTTTAAAACCTTAATCCTGCTGCTGATTTAAGAAAACACAAATTCTAGAATAAATTTTGTAGCATGAACATTTCTTGTTTCTTCCCTGCATCAAAAGCAATCCAAAGGACGAGGGCTCATTAGTGGAGCATCCTTGGCCCAGCAGGCATTATCCAGGGAGAGTCAATACAATCTCAAAGCCATGCAGAGGAGGAGGAGGGCAGGAGGCAATGCATGCTCACGTTAGCCCCTTTGATAAGAAACTTCAACATGCAGTGGGCATCCTCTCCAAAATGGTAACCTTGGAGTGCCCTTTACTGGTACAACGAACAATAGGGATGAAACTTTGTGTTGTGGAGCCAGCTTCAGTCAGGAGTCCAAAAAAAAGGAGCTTTTTCACATGCTTCTGGGGCTGCATTCCTGGAAGGGTGTTCCTCAGAGTGCCAGGGTGGACAGCTGGGGACGTGCTCATTTGTTTTCCCTCCTCTTACTTTAAGGATGGACTCACCCCTCTCCACTGTGCTGCAAGAAGCGGACATGACCAAGTTGTGGAGCTGCTCCTGGAACGAGGTGCCCCACTGCTTGCACGGACCAAGGTGTGTGTTTCATTAGAATATGTTAACAGCTTGATGTAGCTTTCCGCGGAATTTTCGATGTCACTGAAAGGACAAGGAAGAAGACAGGAACATTTCTCCCAAAGGAGATGTATTAATGGGCAGAATGATCCAAAATAAGGTTTTCTTACATAATTAGGGATTATCCTTTCCAAATATATGAAACAATACACACTTCTTGGCCCCCCTCTATTATATCAGACTAAACACACAACGTACAGTGCTTCTCTTCCGGAGGACAGAGAGATGGGAAAGCTGGGTCAGACACTCCTGAGAGATGATTCCTAGTATATTTTTTCCAGTCCTTCTGATAAGCTAACTAAGACCTGTGCCTTGCAGCTTCTCCTAGTTGTTTTTGTGGAATAGTTCAGACTTGGAAAAATATTTCAGTGGATTCCTACTGATTTCTGAAAAGGTCACATCTGAGATTAAGGCATTTCCTGGAAATGCTGTGCCTTTGGTCAAACTAAGGAGAGAAAGATACTTGTATGATAGCGAACCCCACTGAGCAGCACGACACATCAGTACATTTCAGAGTGCCTGACAAAGGTAGCTGGTATCTATTTTTTTTCCTGAAAACTACTCATTATACATATTAATAGCAGCAGTTCTCTTTCCTCTTCATTGTCTACCTTCCACGGACTTCAGTATTTACAAAAAGATCTGTTAAAGCCAGACAGGGCTATAAAATAAAATTCCTGCTTCCACTTCCCTTCAAATGCTACGGTCAAACATGAACAAAAGGTCCAACCATAAAGATGGTCAAAAGTATCATTTTCTAGAAGCTCAAGGATCAGGTTTGGCAATATAATTTGGTGGGGTTTTTTTGGTTTTGTTTTGGTTGTGGTTTTTATTTGGTTGTTTTGGTTTTTTTTTTAATATATATTCAATACTGAAAGGAAAAAAAAAAAAAAGACTCCTTAATAAATATGATGATGGGTAAGTAGGTGCTTTTCCTCTAATTAACATACAACCTATGTCTTAGTGTTATGATGGGTATGCCCAGAACTGTTTTTTATGGTCAAGATATGTTTTAGTAACTCATGAGGCAAAATACTTAGATTCTTTTGCTTTGATTAAATTCTGATTTAAAATAATTATCTGTTGTTCCTCTAAATTTGCCTGTACGTGCTGGGAGGGGAGGGGTGGCTAGAGCCTTTTTTATTTCTTCCAGTTGGTAGCTCAGATGCATCTCTGTTTCAGTGTTGGGGCTCATGATGTAAGCTCATGATGGCATCCTTCTAATGTATGCCATGATCTATGTGGGAGTGAGTAGAAGTTACTGTTTTCTTTTGCCACAGAATGGACTCTCTCCACTTCACATGGCGGCCCAGGGGGACCACGTGGAATGCGTCAAACACCTACTGCAGCACAAAGCTCCTGTGGATGATGTCACACTGGATTACCTGACTGCCCTCCATGTGGCTGCGCACTGTGGCCACTATCGTGTCACCAAACTCCTTCTGGACAAGAGAGCAAATCCCAATGCTCGTGCCCTGGTAAACCTGTCCCACCTGTGTCATGTAGCAAAGCTATCCGGGGTAGATGAGTAGCTCTTACTAGTAAAGCTAAGTAAAAAGTCTGCCAAACAAACTCCAACAGCCTTCAATAGTTGCAGGAATAACAGGGGTTGTCACACCAGGGTTATATCTTGTATCATTAGGCCTGGTCATGAACCATGTCCCATGGCAAGTGGCTGTAGGATAGGGTCTGGAAGCTCTACAGACAGAGTTCTTAAAGTCAGAGCCATTTCTAGCTGATGCTAACATACGCATGGATATTTTACCGAATTAATAGTTCAGTTTTCCATACTATGAGGTATGATTCACAGATAATTTCTGAGCTTTCAGCTGAATTGGTAAGTTAATTAGTGTGGAGGAAATATCTCCAAAAAGCCAGTATTTCTGCATTTATCAAATGATGCCTTTCCCCTCTATTAGGTGCCCCTTTTATTCCTTTTCAAAAAACCATCTCTTCTAATGCTTTCAGGACAATAGGTATGATACCTTTCACTCACTGATTAGACCACTATCCCCTAATTGAGAGAAAAAGAGTGCATTTGGCTTTGGGAACACAGAAAGATTCCAAGAGGCTTTAATCTCTGGAAACCCAGAGGAGATTGCATTTTTCTCTAATAGGAAGTGTCTCCATGAACTGTTAGCTGAATAGAAGTTAACATACCAATATATTACACTCGGTGAGGGAAAGAAAAAGGCTGTGAACACTTGATACTTCTGCTTGGACAGAAGTCTGTCATTGCCTGCTGTATTCAGTTCTTCCACAGAACTTCCGCTGCAGGCCACTCTGATGTCTTCCCCAGCCTCCTGCCTTCACTATGACCCTGTGTTTTCCTGTGGTGGCTTCTTCAGCCCTTACTTCCTTGGAACTGACGTACTGATGCAATGTTATTCTGCCCTCTCCTTTTTCTTGACCACTCTAGACCTGCAAATCCTGTAACCCCTCTTGCTTCCTCTTACGATTTTCTTGTTTTGCCTTTCTCAGCATCACATTAGCTTGGTTTTTTGATCTGTTTTCATCCTTTCTTGTTTTTCTTGCCAGTCTTCTGCTTGTCTTTAGCTGTACTTTCCCCAGCTGCCCACACATACACATTATGTGCTAGCCCCCACATCATCTTTCTTTCCTTTCATGACCAGAAATACACATTCTCTTCCCTTCCCCCCCTCTTCCTTCCCCCATTCCTTCCCCTCCTTCCTTTTCCTCCTCTCCCTCTGCCCTTTCCTTCCTCCTTTCCTCCCCCCTTCCCTTCCTGTCCTCCCTCCTTCCCCCCTCCCCTCCACACTTTCCTTCCTCCCTCCCTGCCTTCCCTGCCAGAGAATCATGGAATGAAGGGAGAACACCCTCAGGCTGCTGCCTCTCTGCTCTTTTCCCTCCAGACTGTTGAGTTTTTTCCCCGTCTCTTATTTTCTCTCCCATCAGGGACTTGTCGCCGCTGGGTTGTTTATAGTATCTAATATATTAAATGACGCTCATAATTTCTGTTAGTGATACGTTTTCTGCCTGCTCCTCTCCCCCCATCAAACAGTTCCTTACTTAAGTCGAAGTAGCAAAATTAAATCAACTCAGGCAGTGAAACTGAGTGAAAACATGGAAACTTCTGAAACAGCATAACTCCCTATGAAATATATTGAGAGATGGTGTGCGGGAGGTAAAATATCTGAATGGTTTAGATTCCATCGTTAGAAACTGGAGAAGGCTAATAGTAGTAATATTCAGTAGAGTCCTCTGATGGAATAATACAAATAATTCTGTTCAGCTAGATTGAAAGAAAATAAAAATGTTAATGTTTGCAAAATTCTTTGGGGATACAAGCACTATAGGAGTTCATAGCTTTTTCAATTTGTATATGCTGTAAAGTACCTGCAAATCAACTAGTAATTAACATTTCCCTTAACAGAAGCTGGCTGTAGAATAATCTGTCACATGTCTCTTTCCGTGAGCTACAATTTCACTGCCAAGTTCTGTGTGCTGATAGTCAATTGTTTAGCAATACTGATCCTTTTCATGAGAAACTGTAGCAATTTCTCAACATTAGCTAAAAATGTTACCTACGCTTTTCACTAAAATACTCAAATGTGGTGAATAATGTGTTTGCTTAGCTTTAGGCACTCGCTTAACCTGCATTAACTGTAATAGTACATCAAAAAGCTTAAAGCGTCAAAGCATGTGTGACAGGATCGAGTATGGAGACCCACTTTGATTTGGGTCCCAGTCTTGCTGAATAAGCATTTCCAAAGAATGGAATACGTGCTGATGGCAAGCACAACGTTGAATGTACTGTCTCACAATACAAAATGTTAACTTGATTTCAGCTGTTCCTTCCCCACCCCCCTTTCATCCGGGTCCCTGCCCCATTTAATTCTCATCCAGATGAAGGCAGATACCTTGCTTGCAATGCTTTATGACTCAGCAGGGCAAGTATAAAGGAAAGGACAGGGATGCACAAGCAGACCGAACACTTTGTATCGTGAAACCAGGGCTGTAGTAATGGTTATTGGTTTAAGATACCCCACGGCATGCGCTCATGCAAACGTGAATACAGTATACTGCAGATTGGTGCATGAATATCAAAATAAATACATGTAGGTGTTCAGATTACAAGGTAGTCTAAACAGAGAAATTGAGTAAGGTGGAATCTGGATGAAGTACTCTGTTCTTTTCCTAGAGAGGTAGGGGATATTCAAAATACGCTGAAGGATTTCAAAGGGTTCACTATGTTTTCTTATATTTTCCTTGTGTTAGGCAATCTGGGGAACCACTTTGTCGTCTTTATGTATACATGTGTGCAGCCTTCAGAGCCACATACACACCTGTGCACACACCTACACTTGGAAGTCAGTGGGCACGTCTGTATGTGGTTGCTGGAGGTGGAAGGAAGTTCAGCTTCTCTCCGCTGCCCGAGAAGCAAGCAGCGGCACTGCTTTGTTTTGCCTCAGGCTACTGGGAGATGTCTGTAATTCATAACCTGTTGTGCTTAAAGAACGGTTGCTTCTGGTACTCTAACACTTCTGCTCCCAGTGTGCCGGCATGGAGCTGTGTGGAAAGCATAGCTGCATGTTTTTAACTAACATGACTGTCTTTTGCACAGAACGGTTTTACTCCACTGCACATTGCCTGCAAGAAAAATCGCATCAAAGTCATGGAACTCCTGGTGAAATATGGGGCTTCAATCCAGGCTATAACAGAGGTAGAAAAATGTTTCATGTCCTGAAGAACCATTCCTTCTCTCTCTCCCTTTTTGTTTCCTTTTTTCTCTCTCCTATCATGCCTCACTTTCACTTATGTTTTATTTAAACGAAGAAGCCCCTTCCCTACACCCGTGCAGAGGAGTAAAACTGCTCTTGCTTTGTTTCGCAGTCGGGCCTCACACCAATACACGTGGCTGCATTTATGGGCCACTTGAACATAGTCCTCCTTCTGCTGCAGAACGGAGCCTCTCCCGATGTCACTAACATTGTGAGTATGGCTTTGACTAGAATCATCTGTGCGATACCTCCTCCAAAAAGGGTCTGGCCTACCACGTAGCTGAACCAAAGGTCACGTTTGAATGATACTTCCTGATTTTATGGCATTTTAGAACAAATTATTCTGGCATCTGTAGTGAAGAGGGGAAAGGGGTGACTGTGTATGCATTATAAGCCATCTGTGGTTTCATGCATTCTTCAACAGTGCTTGAGTAGATCAAGTTTCCCTTAGAAACAGACAAAGCTCACCAAATACACCCCAAACTGATTATAAGCCAAGTCACAGGGAAGACTGTGTTTCCATTCTGAAGGAAGGAATTTAAGTCCAAATGGCTCTAATTTCTGCTTGCATAGCTTCACTGGCTGCCATGAAATTGTGTCATTTATATCAGTGAAAGGGTATAAAATGCTTCAACCCTAACAAACAAAAAGGAAAAAACGTGAAACTCAAGATGTTCCTCTTAGACAGGAAATTCCTGGAACTGGTGCCTTGCAAAAGAACATGCTTCGGTCTAGAAAATGTGACCTTTGGGAGGTAACACAAAATGCAGAACCTGACTTACCATAGAAATTGGTGTTTGTATACCAATAGCATAGTTACCAAGAAGAGTAACAGGAACAAGAACACGCTGGTTTTCTGAGCTGTGTTTCAGAGATACCCTACTGCTCCAGTTTGTCAGTATAAACAAACTTCATAAATTCAACTTAATGATCGCCTGCACTTTGAAAGCTGCTTTTTACCTGTAAATACTGTGCAGGTAAGTGTTCTCAACAACAAAACAGCAAGAAAAGTTCAGCGATCCAGGTACACTGGGCTCATCTGTTTTTCTCAGTTAGAAAAATCTAACATGGAATCTGGTAAAAATGTTGAGCACACCAAGTTGTTTCCTTGAATCGTCAGAACAGACATTTCTTGACGGTGTCTCATGCTGCTTTGATACTTTTTTATAGAAGCAATCTTTATATAAAAACTTTATTGACGATACAAAAGCCAACAAGAAACTCTCGTGGAAACAATTAAAAGTATTGTGTTACCAGATATTTGTGTGCCAAGTTTCACACTTTACATTTTATGTTACACAGGTGTCTTGGCTTGTACTTGGTAAGCTGAAGTTCCCTGTTGGATTACTGTTTCTAAAAGCTAAATTGCTTTTCTAGTTCAAGTACAAAAGGGTCTCTACAGAAATTTGATCTTTAGAGTGTGTGAAATGTAAGCCTTATTCACATTTTAAACAGCTCATTCTTCAGGTAATAAAGTTTATAGAGATGAAATGCTCTATTAAGAATTGTAGCTAGGGCTGTGGGATTCTGTTTGTTGCCTGCTTACTAATCACAGCTGGTAATATATGGTAATTGTAAAATGACAAGATAAATCAGCTCCTGGTGAAGAGGTTTTGTTTTTGTTAGAAGTTCACAATAATAGACAAGCTCGGGCTGCTTCTTTTCCTACATCTAGACGAAGGACAAGAAGACCTGATTTCTGACTCTGATGCGAAAGTTCTTGACCAGAGTGTCCATTTTGGCAGTTAGCATATAGAAGTGATCAGTCCTGCAGTGCTGTTGTGTTGTAACAGATAAATACAGGTCTCCTGGTTGTGGAGCTGTCCCAGTACATAATGAATGAGATAGTGATGAGGTGCACAGGGACTGGTTTAGTTCGCTTTGGGACAAAGAACGATGGGCAGTGCCAAGTTAAGCTAAGAACACCATTGTTGAGAAATACTCTCTTTCAGTGGTCCTTTGAAAGCCTATGCAACAAGTAAATGCTTTGAATGTAACATCCATCCTTCCTTATCCTGATCTGAAATGCCAGATTGCTCCGGTCAGCTTCCCAAAATTTAATATTCTCCTTCAAATTCTGTGGGCAACAAAAGGCTTGAAAGGAGATTCATTCCATAGCCTGCAGACAGAGCCACGCTGCTGAGCACAGGTTTTACACATTTCATATGCTGGCTCAGTTGTGCACAGCCATTGCAAGGCCTGTTAGTGCTGCCAGCTCCTCACAATGTGCAGGAGGAGACCATCTGGAAAAATATCCCTGTCCATCTTGAGGCTCATGTGCCTCACAATCCTTTGAGAGAGTCAGGTTCAATATACTCTAATCTGCGTGGCCCAAGCTGACACAGTGTTACATAGAAAGCTGAGGAACATATGTGAGCAGGGGAGCCTACATGGCAGAATTTTCTGCAAGCCAGGACTTTCATTCTGAGCCTCTGTAGTGAGATTGGTTTATCTGGGATCACCAAGTTTGCAAAACAAAGCGTACCCAGGCCCAGTGGCACCCTTCCGAACTGCCTGTTGCTGGGTCTGAAGCCAGTTGCTCAGCTGGCAGAAAGGTGGTCACTGCACGAGCTGACGTGGGTGGAATTCACGCCGTCAGAGCTCTGTTTCTTCATGGGGGTCTAGGACACTGAAATGCTTTTGCTTTTCTGCAGCGTGGAGAAACTGCGTTGCACATGGCGGCACGTGCTGGGCAGGTGGAAGTAGTTCGCTGCCTCCTGAGAAACGGGGCCCTGGTTGATGCCCGAGCCAGGGTAGGTGTTCTGCTGACAATTTTTGCTTTCTCTCACTCAAAACCACAGCTGAAGCAGAGGAGCTAGGGAGGAACAATTTCATTTTTATTTGATCATTTTATTTGATTCAATATTAAGCACACCTAAAACCAGCTCTGAAAACAATAACCTGTTTATGTATAGATCTTCCAGAGAGAATGTCTGTAGAATGTCCATGGTGGGATCACCCTAAGCAGCTCAGTCCTGCTTAGTCATTCGGTTACTGTCCCTACAGCAGGACTCCGGAGAGAACTGGAAGGGTGAAAGTGAGAAAATCCCTTGGGTTCAGATAAAGTGAGTTTAATAAGGGAAGGATAAAGTGAAAAAAACCCACCAGAACACAAACCAACCTCTCTCCCCAACAAGTGATGTGAAGGCCTCCCACAAGCAGACCAATGCCTAGCCAGCCACTGAGCGACAGCTCCTTTGGAACATCTCCCCCACACCCCCCAGTTTTATCGCTGAGCATGATGTTACATGCTATGGATTATCTCCTGGGTCAGTTCAGGCCAGCTGTCCTGATTGTATCCCCTCCCAGCCTATTCCCTGAGGGGGGGGCAGAGGGAGAAACAGAGAAAGCTTTAGTGCTGTGTAAGCAACAGCTAAAACACTGGTGTGTTACCAAAACTGTGAGACATCTAAACCACAGCACCGTAGAGGCTGCTGTTGAGCAAAATTAACTCCATCCCAACTAGACCCAAGCCGGTGTACCTGGCTCAAACCAGCAGTAGCTGTTCTGAGCAAGGAGGTGCACAGCCATGTCCTAAACCCAAACATCAAAGGTTCCCCATAGCAGTTAGTGCCGGATTTTGAAACCAAAGGGACTGTTTGCAAAGCAAGGTACAGCTGCTGTAAAACAAATTAAGGATATAAAGGGGAGCATGTGGCGCTCACAGTGATGCGAGCTCTCTGCTTTATAAAAGGAAAAACCAATGTTTTCCTTCACAGTTCTCTCTAAGAAAATGTTGCTGAAGGTCATTGCAGAAATGAACCCACAAGCCCTGTGCTACTGCCTTTTTTTGTACTATTCCTTCCTACGTGGTTTGCATAGATAGACGTATTTGGATCAGACAGAATATTATGTCCAGGGTGGTTCTACCTGTACTAATTATCGACTTGATTTGAGTTGTAGGAAGAACAGACTCCACTGCACATTGCTTCGCGCTTGGGTAAAACGGAGATCGTCCAACTTCTGCTACAGCACATGGCCCACCCTGATGCTGCCACAACTAATGGGTACACTCCACTGCACATCTCTGCCAGGGAGGGACAAGTGGATGTCGCATCCGTTCTCCTAGAGGCAGGTGCCTCACACTCCATGTCTACCAAAGTAAGAGAAAATGATTTATGTCTCTATTCCAGTAGCACAGGCAGTGCACATGTGCTCCAAGAAGAATGTACTTTCACACTCAGACACTGAACTAGTTTGGGCCTTTTGTTTTGTTCTTGTTTAATCAACGGTGACCCGATAGACTGAAGTGATGTATCAGAAGTAAATCAAATTTTGACATATTTTGCTGTGATCAAAACTTAGGAGTTGGTTCCCACTGGATCCAAATGCAGGTCACGATAAATACGCAGTCCCAACACAATTTAAAATGGTTGCAAAGTCCTCGCTTCTCTTTCCCATTGTGTTAGGGGTAGGGCTTTTTTGTCCAAAACTTTCAAAAAAGAGAAGGGGATGATGATGACACTATTGTAATGAAGAGGCCTCTTTAGTCTTCAATACATTGTTTATTTAAATAGTAACATGATTCTGGTCTATGCCAGCTGAAAGGAATGTTACTAAAGCATGCAAGTCAGCATCTGTCCAGTTGTATCTAATGCTGAATCAGTTTGCAGTGGTTCTGTAGATGAGCTGTCATATGACACAATAGGCCATTTTGTCTGGGGTTAGAAAGAGTTTGCAGCATCATTACTGTTTTGTTGGACAAAAATGTCTACCAATAGATTCCTAACAGAGCGATGAACATGTAGGAAATAGAATACTGAATAGAATTACGTGCCAATATATCTTTCCCAAATGTATTGGATCTGATTAAGTGAGAATCACTTAATTCTCACTATTGCTTTAGGTCTTAAAAAAGCACCCCTGATTTTACAGCTGGAGATTAAAACATATTTTTGATCTACAGGGTGTCTTCCAGGGTTTAGAAGACTAAACCAGCAATTTTCAAATTATGAGCTATGGATTACTAGGAACACTTGCTGTTCTCCTTATATCCAGTTGCTAAATCACATTAAAATGGCTGAAGCCACACTAAATGCTTTCCTGATTTCCCATATTGCTTTATGCAATTGCTTCAGCACTGCAGAAACATACCATGCTTATGAATAGGAGAACCTGTAGTCTGTTAGATAAACTCTCTACAAACCTTGTGATTCAGAACTGGAAATGTTTGAGATTCCCTGTCGTAAACTCTTTTTGAGGGGGGATTAATGAAACAAGATGATAATAAACCTTACACATCACTATGTGTCAGGTCACTGTAGCTCCCCACAATTAGTCAGGGCAGCAGTGCTGTCTGCCCCCTACTGTCTTGCATCCATGAGTTTTTCTTAGTTTTTTGGGGTTTTTTTTTTTGGTTTTTTTTTTGTTTTGTTTTGTTTTGTTTTGTTTTTTTTTTGTTGTTGTTGTTTTGTTTTGTTTTGTTTTGTTTGTTTTTTGTCTTGTCAATTAAAAGGACAGGCAAAGAGCATTAGTTTGACATAGACCTTACACCTGTGCTGTACCGACAAGATTATTCAAAGAGAAAAGGACTCTTTTAAGAGACAAGATTTTTTAGTGTTGCCACAGGGTGTTTCCAAAAGCACTGCCATCAAGTCAGGCATGACTGTTTTTTAGCTGCAGTTCAGAGGCTGCAGCAAAACTCTCTGGGTACCTAAGTCCAAACATAATCATCCTTCAACAAAGTCTAAAGCAAGAATACAAAGTTCAGAGTTTTTCTCACTGAATTCAGTTGGTGTTTCATTGTTGCTGGCAACAATTGATACAGGAAATATTTCTAACAGTATCATGAAGAAACAAAAATGTGCAGCTGGTATGGAGTAGAAATTTGAACAAGTGCCTCCATTGCCAACGCCCACAGTGTATGTTGCTAGTAGAGTCTGTGACAGATAAAATGCCTGCCAGACTGCCAGCATGTACATAGGAAAGAATAACAAAAGGGAAAGTATTTTCTTGCATTTCATGCTTCTCAAAGTGCTCTTTCTAGGTATGGCTGTTGATTCTGCAAGCTACAAAGTAGGTTGAAGTGTAAGCGCTTAATATGTAGGTTTAAAAGAGAAGTGTTGGCGTGACCTTTAATGCAAGCATCTCTCTTTCTCTCCTGGAATTTTTCAGAAGGGATTCACACCTCTGCATGTGGCGGCCAAGTATGGGAGCCTGGAAGTGGCAAAACTCCTGCTGCAGCGTCGCGCCTCTCCAGATTCAGCTGGCAAGGTACTGCTGAAAAAGACACAGTGCTTTGGAATACAAACCTGGGTGAAACGTGCACACGAAGGAAGGCTGCAGCTGCTTTCGCAGGGTGGCTTTGGCTTTGTTGGGGTTGCATTCCTCCCAGGGTAATGGCTGTGGGCACCACGCTACTGAGCATGTTGAGTTTGGCTCCCCAGCAGGAGGGAGAGCTGAGGGCAGATCAGAGGAAGGGCCGGTTCCATTAAGCTGCCGAACTGTCGGGATCCCAGTGGATAAACACGGGGGCAAGACCCGGGTTCTGTCTCCCCAGATCCCACCCCACGGGGGGAAACTGGACCTGTAACTGGGCCACCCAGCTCCACCTTGCTCACCGCTTCTCCCCCGCTAACGGCTGACCCCCGCCCGCCTGCTGCGGCCTTGCCCTCCGCGCCTCGCTCCCCCGGTGCCGGTCGCGGTCCCGGGCCCCGTGTCCCCTTCGCCCTAACGCACCCGCCCGGCGCGCGCAGCCTAACGCCCTCCCCGCCCTTGCAGAACGGCCTCACCCCGCTCCACGTGGCGGCGCATTACGACAACCAGAAGGTGGCGCTGTTGCTGCTGGAGAAGGGCGCCTCGCCTCACGCGACCGCCAAGGTGAGCTCGCGCTTCCCGCCCTGCTCCCTTCCGATCCTCCGCTCCCCTCACTAGCGCTGCCCGCCTCGGGAGCCCTGCCCTGAGGACGGTCCTGCCGACGCCCCTCCGCTGCCACCCGTGCTGGGACCGCCGGAGAGCCAGCAGGCAGCGAACAGGGGCAACTTACCGGGGAATGGCTGCTCGATGTAAAGAAATAAAATAATCCTAAGGGTGTGGGTGGGCAGACACGGGGGTGGGCATCCATGAGGGGTTGTGCGGCCTTGGAGGTAGTGAGATGTGGCTGCGAGTCTCTGAGGCCTTCGAGAGCCAGGGTGGTTGGGAAAAAAGGACCTAAAGGAAAGGGCAGGTGTCAAGTGGGTGGAGGGCTAGACTCTAAGGTGGTGCCCGGTGACAGCACAAGAGGCAATGGGCACAAACTGGAACACAGGAAGTTCCAACAGAACATGAGGAAAAGCTTATTTCCTGTGAGGATATCAGAGCCCTGGAACAGGCTGCCCAGAGAGGTTGTGGAGTCTCCTTCTCTGGAGAGATTCCAGACCTGCCAGGATATGATCATGGGCAACCTGCTCTGGGTAACCTGCTTTAGCAGGGGCTTGGACTAGGTGATCTCCAGAGGTCCCTTACAAACTCCACCATTCTGTGAATCTGTGACCTTTATAGGTCCCTTCCAACCCAAAACAGTCTATGATGGGTGACCCTCTACCTAAATTAGGTTATGGCTCTCTCAGACCATCATTAAAAAAAGAAATATGTGTATATGTATGTGTTTCTCTCCATCCACTTTTGTTTGTGAGCTTTAGTTATAGCTCGAAGTCACTCAAATATTGTATAATAGTAGAAATTATGTATATATTCTGACCACACATATGGAGAATTCTTTCCAGGGTTAGGTATCGCGTCATGATATCTCTGTGTTAGGCTACTAAAGGAGGAAAACAGTAAGTGCTGATGTCGGAATGCTCAGCCCCGTATGAGGCTGCTCTTTTACACTGCCAAAAAACGTGCTCCATCTGCTAAGGGATTTTATCAAAGCTGTTGTTCCATTGCAGTGCATGAAGAGCAGCAAAAGCTACAGGTGCAGTAGTATAGTCAGGTAAAGCTTCCTCAAAAAAATAAACCACTGCCCAACCCACCGAACCCCTCCAGAGGAACCGTCTGTTGTAATCCAGAATTTTCTTGTACCGTACGTTGTAAAGCAATTAAAGATGAGAAGTTGTCTTATTGCCAGAAAATACCATCAGTGCCATTCTGCTTTGCTGAAATGGTTAATCTGATCAGAGAAGTATTCCTCCCTATTGCTGTTTCCAGCCAGTGCTGTGACTGACACATGTATCGAAATTCCATATGCAAATTCACCTCTACCCACACGCTTCGAAAAAGCAGAATGCAATGGCACCCATCACTCATCACAAAGAATGTAATTCCTCAGTCAAAAGTGAATATTTACAACATAGGAATTTGAAAGTGTAGATGTCAAACTCAGGGTAACTTGAAGGTACTGGCTAAACAGTCCTGCCCACTGCAGCGAGGGCTAGATTTGTGCTATTGGTTGGCGGAAATAACAGATGGACAAAGCAGCACAACAGCAGGGCCATGTGGGACATGCCTGACCTTGAAAATTTAATGAACTCTCTTCTGAAGTTGTAAAGGGTAACATATAACAGTACTGATTCATGGTGTCTGACATGGCTGTTCTGTTAACTTCATTCTCATTTTTGTTTCCTGATGGGTGTTAGAACGGATACACTCCTCTGCATATTGCTGCCAAGAAAAATCAGATGCAGATAGCTACCACTCTGTTGAACTATGGGGCTGAGACCAACATTTTGACCAAGCAGGGAGTCACCCCACTTCATTTGGCCTCCCAAGAAGGTCACACTGACATGGTGACCTTGCTTTTGGAAAAAGGATCCAATATCCATGTGGCAACAAAGGTAATGCGCAACCGGAGACAAAGTGCTGTGGGTGGGAGTATCCAGTAAGATGCAAAGTGCAGTGTAGGAATGATGTCACATTGTCAGGAATTTTCAGCTTCACTTCCTTAAAATCAGTTTGTGAGTGCAGAGGTGACAACAGGTGGTTGAACAGTAAAAGGGAGAAGAGGATATCTAGGATCAGCAGATGGATTGAGCAGTTCATGAATATCGTGTAATTAATAACTATACTGGGTAACACACAGGAGCTGCAGCTGTCTGCTGAGACTGGAGGAAACAGCTGGCTCTGGTAGAGAGCTCAGAGAAGGAAAGCCAGACCAAGAAAATTTTTTTTTAAATTGTACACAGCAGCTTCTTCATAGAAAGCAAGTTCCTTAAAATAACCCCATTGTTGTATAATTCATAGATAACCAGATTTATCTGGGCATATATGTAAGTCTTGGTTAAGGTCAAAATCCCACAACTGGAACAGTCAACATCAACTCTACTTTGTTTAAAGAAACCACCCATACTTGGAACCTATAGTTAGGATGTCTTCAGGCTTTAAAGATGAGAAAGTGGGAAAGACTGGATTTCTTTCCTCATGTACAGTAGGTTTTATTCTTATTTTTATCTTTCTTTCATTATTTTATATATTCTGCTTCCAGACTGGGCTGACTTCCTTACACCTTGCAGCTCAAGAGGATAAAGTGAATGTAGCTGAAACACTCACAAAACATGGTGCAAACCAAGATGCTCAGACAAAGGTAAGTCATGAAGTGGCTACTGTCTCCAGTGCACCAAAGGATGCTACCATTGTAAAAGGAATGTTCCACTGAGCTTGCAGTTTTACTTCTCTGTTCTCTTATTGTAGCTTGGTTATACACCTTTAATTGTGGCGTGTCACTATGGAAACATCAAAATGGTGAATTTTCTTCTCAAGCAGGGAGCAAATGTCAATGCTAAAACAAAGGTAAAGAATTTCTCATTGCTTGCTTTTGCTCATATTGTGAACCTGGTGACCAAACACTACGAATACATACCATAGGTGCCTTTTCACTGGGAACCTAATTATTGCCTGGTACGTGTCAGAGTAGGATGATTTGTGGCTATAGTGGGATGCCCTCTCGCTGCTGCATCTCATTGTGTAGCGTTCACAAAGGGAAAGCCAGGTCACTCTTTGGGTGAATGAAAGAAGGAGATAGAGAATCATGTTTGTTTGGGTTTGGGTTTTTTTTGTTGTTGTTGTTTTTGGTTTGGTTTGTTTTTTTGTTTTGTTTTGGTTTTTGTTTTTTGTTGTTGTTGTTCTTTGTTTGTTTGTTTGTTTTGTGTGTGTGTGTTTTGTTTTGTTTTGTTTTTTTCCTTTTTCTTTTTACTTGGACCCTAACAAATCTGACTTTGTTTCTGATCTCGTTTACAAATGGTTTACACCAGTTTAATACCGGTGTGCTGCCAAACTAGTAACAATTCAGACGCTTTGAGGGTGATGCCAGCTTCTCTCCAGTCTGCTCTGAGAAGGGTGGGAAGAATTACTGCTGATCAAAGCATGGGTGGTATGACTTTGGGAAAGGAAGCATCTGTGGTGAGGGAATGTACTTTACTGAATATGGGGTTTGGGGTTTTCATGAGGGGAATCTGGATATGCTGTTACTGACCAGTTGTACTGAAACAGATCTGCCTGCCTATAGCCAAAGTCTGAATGAAATCCACTACCTTCAGCAGTTTCTTCTAGTACAAACTGATGGACACAACAGTTAAATGGGATGCATTTTGTAGCATGAATTGTGTGCCTCCTAAGCGTACACCTAGTGACAGGAACAGTGTGTTCCATCCCTTATCAGAAAGAGAAGGCTAACTTGGGAGCTTCAGGGCTTCAGCTTAGTTAAAGCTGCCTTTGGGCAACAGTTTCTACTTGCTTCATATTGGATGGCTTGGGATCGATGTGAAGAAGGCCATTGATATTTCCAGGGACATAATTGGTATTTGTAACCAAAATCACAGGCTTGTGGTCTGCTGGTCCCTCTGGCCAGCTCCTGTGCCCCCAGCCATGACCTATGAGTTGGTTTTATTTATCAAAGTAGCACTATTTCATCATGGTGGCCTCAGCTTAATGTGGTAAGAAACAGCAGAGTAAACAAATAAAAGATGCTGGCCCATCCCTCATGAGATCACACAAAATCAGTGGGCAAAACCCAGGGATTCCAAAGGAACAGGCAACACTGCTAGAAAAACAACTGATAAGAGTTAATAAAGCAGACACTAGCAGGATCCAAGTGATAGCTGCCAAGACATTCAGCTGAGGTATTTGGAGGCTAAGTAAAGGGAAATACATACTTGCATCTTCAGTATTAGGTCTCACCCTATGTCTAAGGGGCCACCAGGTGAGATTCTGATGCCATTTCCCCAGATATTTCACTCATTTAGAATAATTTCATTAAAGTCAGCAAGTTTATATGAGAGTATGGAGCAGTGGTTATACAAAATGTCACTATGAGGGACCAATACTGACAATCTTTCAACTGGTACTGTGGACTCAGTTGAAAGAGCAAACCTTTCCTGACTGGGTTCAGGGTAAACATGTTAAAGGGTAAGTAACCTCTATTGGTCTTCAACAAGAGGAAGCCTGCATGATGCTTTGTGCCATCTCCAGGGAAAATTAGTACAGCTGAATTCTGGATTTGAAGGACTGCACTAACATTTAAGTAAAGATAGTGAATTTACTTTGCACTACAGCCTACAGCACAATCCTCCTTCAATTCCTTAGTAGTCCATGCATGCTTACAGTAATTGTAAGAACCGTAACAGTTCTGAGCTATCATTGTTTAATTAGTAGTACAAAGCATTAGTTGCATCTATTGGTTTGCAAAAGAGGTAACTCTCAGAGTGTATCTTCCAGACCCTGCCCCCAGGCTTTACATAAGTGTACAGTGAGATCAGCTTAGTGTTTTCTTCCAGTTTATTCTCAGCTTGCTTTCAAAGCCAATTGCAAATAATTTTGTAAATGAATTGCCTGACTGGACTTACACAATAACATCTCTGATCAGCTAGCTGAGGTATGCTTTGGTTCTTTCTCTGTATTGTGTAACATTAGAATGAATCACTGGAGCAGAGAATTATATGAAGTTAAGCCTGTGTATTAATACAGGCATTGCCTACATGGGTTTAAGTGTAATTATGGCTTGGTCAATCCTTTTGAAGGCAAAGTAAAGCTAAAATTGATGGACATTTGTAATAGGTATATGCTGTTAGCCTTTTTAAAAGCAAATAGTATCAAATCGCTACTGTTAAAATGATGTATTTTTAAAATTGGCTCAAATGCTGTAAAGGCAAATCTTGGGCCTTCTATAGTAAACTAAGGTGTGAGAGGAAGAAAAGTGTTCCCTGCCTCAGCTAAGATTCTGTGTCCTTAGCATGCCACTTTACTGGTCCTCATTGTCATTCCCTCTGATTTGGGAAATGAGGAACTATCTGTCTTTCCAGAGCTTTCTTATAGTATGAGGAGAAAGATGATTTGTCAATAAAAATATTAACTTCTTTTATCTTTTCATTAATGAGGGGAATGAATATTATTGTGACTGAAGATTTATTATCTTTGAGTCAACTGAGGGCGTGATTTCTTTTTGAAATCTCTGAAAAGGAGCAGAAGGAAGCAAAGTGTCTAATCTAATTACTGGTGGTTGTTCTTTGTTTGCTTTTACTGTAACCACTGTGGACAACAGAATGGATACACCCCTCTTCACCAAGCTGCTCAACAGGGCCACACTCACATCATCAACGTTCTTCTCCAGCATGGGGCCAAGCCCAATGCCATCACCACAGTAAGTCTGTGAAGTGCCAGTGGGAAATTGTTTCCCTGGACAGTTCCTTTCTTTCCTTTCTTACGGCTTTGTTTTGGTGAAAGTAGTCCTCATACAGCTGGGTGTCAGATGTGTAAATCTAACTTCTTGTCCTTACCCTCTTAAGGTAGTTGAAATCAGATGTTAGTGTGCACTAAGCTAAACCTGAGGTGAGGAGACTGATTTCTGAGCTGTAGGGCCAGGCTGACCACAGCTAACTGTGCCCTGCTTGTTCAGTTGCCCTCTGCCTCAACACTTCCATCTGTAACTAGGTATCTCGATAAGAATTTTTCCATAAAAATTAAGGAGAAATTGGAACCTGGGTTTTTTTTAAGATTTAGACCCTCTACCCACAGGATCTGTTTCAGGTTCTTACTGAGTTCACTGATATTAATGCCTCCTCAAAGACCGTCAATAACCTCTGGCACAGCTCCTTCTCTGCAGTCAGCCAGGAATGCAACTGTCCTATTTCATGTTGATGTTGTTATTAGTCACCTCTAATTGGGTAATCCTTAAAATGCAGCCAGAATGTCCAAAACTTATTCTGTTCCCCGGGGTGAATTGAATTTCTGTGTATATATATCGTGTGTGCTTAAGTCAGCACTGGTGTTCTGTTTGGTCCTGGAACAATCACACTGAATAATCTTCTGTGAGGTTTTCCAGAATACCAGTTCATGCACCAGGTCATCAAGCAAGAGAGTGTTGTAGTCAGCTTCTTGGGCTGTAGCTACTATTGGGCATGTTCAACCGAAGGTCCCTTGACTTATATTAAGCCCTCAGGCTGGGGACGTCATTCCCAAATATAACCTAAATCCAAGCAGGGTCTCAAGGATGTGCCTTTACTGCATGGTTTTTATGATTTCTGAGGTACTAGTTCTCTTCTTGTCCACACCCAGCAACCTTTAGCTTGAGGGAAGAGAAATTCAGCCTGAGAAATCTGGCAGGGGGATGGATATGGGAGTGCGATATGAGCAGTTAATGCACAAGTGACAATAACAGTCAAATTATTTGTGCTGAGAGGATGCCAGTCTATTCATTTTGTGTTGCCAGTCCACAAACGCCATCTTGCTTCGGGGTTGCTGAGCTAGACTAATACAGAAGAACTTAAATTATCGTTAACTGCAGCCAAACTGAAGTAGAGAGAAACCCTCAGGCTGATATCCTGTGTGCACAATGAGAAATCATTTTGGTGCAAAGAGCGGTATGGTGACTTTCTGTGCTTCCCCAGTAGGCTGGCATGTTGTCCTTTGGTTCAGTGCGAAATAACAAAACAATTCTGTGTAGACCTCTTTACAAAGAATCATGGAACACAACCCTTCTCCTCCCCAGACTGAGTGACACAGGGTCTGTGGACTGACAGTGCTCTGGGTGATAAAATGGAGATAAATAGGCCTAGAACACTTAATTAAATTATCATTTTAACGTCCATTTGATGAATGGCACATCTGTATATCATGGGCATTTGAACTGCAAATAAACTTATTGAAATGGAAATTAATTCCCCACCCCCAAGCCCAAGGGGTTGGGTTTTTTTGCTTGTTAAATCATTGGCTGTTGTATACTTCTATTGGACATTTTTGTTACAAGGGGGAGTAGATGTGTATGTGGACAATACAGCTCTAATTTTGTGCTCTCCAAAGAGAGAATTGTACCTGAATAAGATGTAGTGGTTTGAACTGGAAGTGAAATTATAAATAATTTCTCTGGGAAGAGTATATCTGATGTAGAGTTGTTTATGCAAAATAAAACATGAACTTCTGCAGAAAAGACACATTCTGTATAGTGAAATTTGAGCACTGAAGGGTTAAACCATTGAGCATTTTTTTGAGTTGGAATAGCAGGCAGATGTAAGTGTGTTGTGTTACCATGGTAATCGGGGCTATAGTCTTAAAGAAGTTACAAAGACCGAGTCAGATGTAACGGTAAAAAAGCAGTGATTTTCCTCGGCTGCCGCCTTGTTTTGGATGGAAATGCTGGCTCATGCAGCGTGGAGAGTGATCTCATTGGTTCACATCACAATCCTCCCTCTCATCGCTCTCTCCCTCTCCCCTTCTCTCATTTCTCTTCAGAATGGTAACACTGCCTTAGCTATTGCAAGGCGCCTGGGATATATCTCAGTGGTCGATACGCTGAAGGTTGTAACGGAGGAGATTACTACCACCACAACTGTGAGTTGCAGATGCATTAAAATGTCTCTCTTCTTTATTCAGAATGTTGTTTTTCCCTTCTTTCCTCAGACTCTCCATGTATCTCTTTCCATTTTTTTTGTTTTCTGGTTTTAGCCACCCCCCACCCCCCCCCCCC
>JANIJG010009284.1:0-14049 GCA_024611175.1 Megaceryle torquata | reverse complement strand
AAGAGAAGAGAAGAGAAGAGAAGAGAAGAGAAGAGAAGAGAAGAGAAGAGAAGAGAAGAGAAGAGAAGAGAATCTTTCAGTTGGAAGGGATCTAAAATGATAGTCCAACTGGCTGAACAATTCAGGGCTGACCAATTCTTAAAGCTTGTGTTCAAGGCAGTTGTCCAGATGCCTCTTAAACACTGACAGGCTTCACGCATCTACCAGCTCTCTAGGAAGAAAGTGTGTTCCAGGGTTTGACCACCCTCTCAGTAAAGAAATGCTTCATAATGTCCAGTCTAAATCTTCCCTGGCACAGCTTTGAACCATTCCCATGAGTCCTATCACAGGATGCCAGGGAGAAGAGCTCAGCACCTCTCTGTTCACTTCCACTCCTCAGGAATCTGTAGAGAACAATGAGATAACCTCTCAGCCTCCTTCTCTACAAACTGGATAAGCCTAAAGCCCTCAGCCAGTCCTCACAAAACATTCCTTCCAACCCTTTCAACAGTTTTATTGTCCTCCTCTGGATGCCTTCAAGGACCTTCACATTCTTCTTAAACTGTGGGGCCCAGAACTGCACCCAGTACTCAAGGTAAGGCTGCACCAAGGCTGAATACAGTGGGATAATCACCTATTTTGACTCGGGACGTGGTTTGGCCTCTCATCTGCCAGGGCACTCTGCTGCCTCCTATTAAGCCTGCTGTTGACCAGTGCCCCCAGATCCCTTCCTGCAGGGCTACTCTCCAGCCACTCCTCTCCCAGTTTATACTTGTGATTTTTACTGTGATTTTAGTCAAGGTTCAGCTGAAATGCAAGCTATGTTTTCCTGCTTCTTTATAGTGCCTACTGAAGCCAGATAGATATGTCTGTGTCTGTTAAGAGAGAATGAAACCTAGCTAGCATTCTGTTTTCCTATGAGTGCTGCTGATTTATGTCCCAGGCCTCTTTATGAAATTATTTAATAAAAATCTATCTTCATAAGGGATATTTTTATTAAGACACAATAGTTTTCCCTCCCTTATGACCTTCATAAAGGATATATACATGAAAAAGATTTATGAGAAAATATTTTAGAGATTTATTTCAAATACAGTTTTCTGAAAGACAGATTTATAGAGAAGAAAAAATCCATTTTGCATGCCTGCTAAAATAACAGAAAGCTTGAATTACTATTTTTTTCTTCATAACTGCATTCAATATATTCAATAACCTGTGGGACAATTTTTTCTCAGATTCATGATGAAATCCCCCTGCTGTTTAAATCAGTAGGACTTTTACCCTTCAATTTAAGGCATCCACTTTTCACCTTCAGATTGCTTACCTTAAAAGGCAACATCCTCACTTACTGCAGAGCAGGTCTTCCTTTCATTTTAATAACTTGACTCTCTCATTTGCAAAGATAATAACAGGAAGCAAATCACTCAAAGTATCTCATTCTGGTAATGTTACCTATATAGATGACTCATCAAGGACAAATTGCCTACATCTTGGTATATGTTGAAAGATGGTGCCTAAAAGAAGAATATATTAAAATTCCCATATCTGGAAACATCTTCTATGTCATCTCAATGTGGAAAATTTACATTTAGAAGCATAAAATACAATTTACCATAGAAGTTCTATATTGGCAACATTTTACCCTTTCCTCTTTCTTGTGGTTTTTTTTGGTTGGTTGGTTGTTTTTTTCCTGAAGACAGTACTCATGACTTTGACATACCCTGCCTGAGGGAAATTAAATTGATGGCTTAGGGGAATAATATAGAGATACTGCTTTAGAAATTCTACTTAATCACCTATGCTATTTTCTGTTTATAGGGAATAAATAGAAGACAAGATCAGAAAAATAAGAAAGAGAAATGTTGGTCAGATATTAATACGGTTAATATGTATACAATGTAATATATTTTACTTAGGAAACAGCTGGGTATCTTTGTTTTATTGGTAAAATGAAACATGGTCACTGTTGTACACAGGAAAAGCAAGACAGCATAAAAAATTATGACCAGAGTTTTTGGTTACTCTCACTGATGACTACCACCTGTCATTGGTTAACAATGTAATTGAAGCAGGCCGGTTCAGCAGAAAGTTCCTGTACTCAAGAGTTCAATAACAGAATTTAGACTCTACTTAGCATACTGATAAGCAAGTTGGGATTTGATGACTTTCTCTCTTTTTTTTTTTTTTAATTTGTAAGGACAACTGCAGGATAAGCTTGAACTATACCAATATTCAAAGAACTACATCTAATTCATGCTGAATGTTTGTATTCTAAACACTTTTTTTCCATGTTTCTTGTTTAAGAGGGAAAGACTGGAGGGAGGAAGTCTCTCTACTGGTCAGTAAGGACTGGGTTAGAAATCACTTGGGTGAACTGAACATGCATAAATTCATGGGCCTCTCTACCACTTCCCATCAGTTTTGAAAGATCATGGAGAACAGGAGAGGTTCCTGAGGACAGAAGGAGAGCTATTGTCACTCTGCTCTTCAAAAAGGGCAAGGAGGAAGACCCTGGAAATTACAGACCAGTTAGGAATTATGGGACAGCGACATGGGTTAACAACTGGCTAAACAATAGAGCTCAAAGGATTGTCACCAGTGGTGCAGTCCAGCTGGTGGCCTGTAGCTAGTAGTATTCCCTGGGGGTCAGTACTGGGTCCAGTCTTTTCATCAATGACCTGGGCAAAGGGCTAGAATCTACCCTCAGCAAGTTTGTTAATGCTACAAAGCTGGGAGGAGTGGCTGATATGTCAAAAGGCTGTGCTGCCATCCAGTGAGATCTAGACAGACTGGACAGCTGGGCAAAAGGTAAACCTACTGAAGTTCAACAAAGATGTGTAGCATCCTACACCTGGGAAGGAATAACACCATGCACCTGTACAGAGTAGGGGTTGATCTGCTGGAAAGCACCTCCATGGAGAAGGACCTTGGAGTCCTGGTGGACAATAAGTTATCCATGGGAAAGCAATGTGCCCTTGTGGCCAATAAAGCCAATGGTCTTCTGGGGTGCATAAAAAAGAGTGTATTGCAGCTTGAGGGAGGTTCTCCTCCCCCTCTACTCTGCACTTATGAGACCACATCTGGAATACTGTGTGTAGTTCTGGTTTCACCAGCTCAGGAGACACAGGGAAATACTGTCCAATGGAGAGCTACAAGGGTGATTAAGGGACTGGAACATTTCTTTTATGAGGAAAGGCTGAGAACCCTGGGGCTGTTTAATCTGAAGAAGACTGAGAGAGGATTTTATTAATGTTTACAAATATTTGAAGGGTGAGTGTCAAGTAGAAGGGGCCAGTCTCTTTTCAGTGTTGCCCTGTGACAGAATGAGAGGTAATGGTCACAAACTGGAACACAGGAAGTTCCACCTCAACATGACAAAAATTGTCTTTATAGCAAGGGTGACAGAGCACTGTGAACAGGCTGCCCAGAGACGTTGTGGAGTCTCCATCTCTAGAGACTTTCAAAACCTGCCTGGAAATGTTCCTGTATGGCCTGCCCTAGATGATCCTGCTCTGGCAGGGGCGGGTTGGACTTGTTAATCTCCAGAGGACTCTTCCATCCCCTAACATTCCATGATTCTATGATTCTCAATTTTTCATTGATACTTCCCAGAACTAGAATAATCAATCAAAAATAATGTATAATGATCATATCCTACAAGTCGCAAGGCTGATCTGCAGATGTTAAACACATTTGGTTAAGTTGCTTGTAAGCAATTACTTGTACTTTAGGAATTGGGACATTTTACAATATCTTACAAAATGTTAAAAATTATATTAGTTTAAGGTAGGGTTTTTGTCCATGTAACTTGAATCCTAAGTACATGGATTGTTTTAAAGGATAGGAAATAACATGTTTCTCTTGGTGTCTGAGCTTGTAAGAAAATAGTCTGGAATGTTTACAAAATACATGGGAGATGTACTGGAAAGGCTATCAGAACTTTTACTTGAAGAAAAAAAAGGAAGCAAAGCGTGCAGATAAAAATTTCTTTTTCATTTTCTTAAATGCCCAGAATTCTGAACATTAGACACTCTGAAATCTATCACATATTTATTTCTATTGCTTTATAGTGATTGTGAGGTGGAATATTATTAAATATCTTCAAATAAAATTCACTTTTCAATACAAAAAAAAAAAAAAAGTTTCTTTAAGACAAACTCTGAGACCTTTGTATATGACTCAGGAGATTTGGAATTAGACTACATCGTCTTAGACAAAACTGTTCATTTACTGAGCTTCTTCACACACAAATATATATTTACTTTAAAAGTAACCAGAAATAGTGAGAACATAGGAAGAGGCAATAACTTCATAAAGACATTTAGACGATCAGTGGTGAATTCAAGAATAGAAGTCTCTTTAAATTTGAGGTTGGTAGGTTCTGTAATAGGCAATGACTATTTAGAAACAGCTGCTATAAAAACCTTCAGCGTAATCAACACATCAGGTATACACAGAGTCAATACCACTAAAAAAAAATTAGTTTGTTTTGCTTTTATTAAAAGGGTCCCTGGATTACTTTTAATGGCATAGGGTAATATTTAATTCACAGGAAACTAGCTTAAAAGGTTTTTAATAATTGACAAGAAAAGATATTCTTTTAATTTAATACAAATGATTTTTTTTTTAATCTTTCTCAGCCTTTCCCCCTTCCTGTTTGATTACTGAATAGAAAATGAAGTATTTGCTTGAACATACCCAGTTTATTTTTCAGTGTTACGCATAAGACTTCTGCTTATCTGAAACAGAAAATTATTTATTTACAAAATTAATTAAAAATATGTAAATACTGTCACACTTTTAAATACTAAGCCTTTTTAAATTTTAAATAATTGTACATTTTTTAATTAAGAAAATCCACAATTTTGAGAAATTTCAGATGTGACTGTTATATAATTTCTTAATAAATATTCTCTAACATATAAAGAGCACATTGCTTCTGGAAAATACAGACTAGTTAAAGAAACCTCAACACTGGGCATATCTATTCTGGGCTTAAGTTGCAACATCTTTTTTTTTTTTTTTTTTCAGAATAGGATAATATTACTAAGTAGAACATATGTTTTGCAGATACAGTGATTATTACTAGACATTTTAAAATATCATATAGTCATAGAATCATTTCAGATAGAAAAGATCTTTAAGATTATCAAGTCCAACCATAAACCTAGCGCTGTCCAGCCCACCATTAAACCATGTCCTTCAGAACCTCATATATATGTCTTTTTAAAACTGACAGGAATGGTGACTCCACAACCTCCTTGGGCTGTCTCTTCACTGCTTAGCAACCCTTTCTGGGAAGAAGTTTTTTCCTAATGTCCAACCTAAATGATGATTTTAATAGCCAAAATAACAAAACTGTAGTAAAGAACTTATTGAATGAAATGTTAATTATTTCCAGTAATCCTTTTACATGGTTTGCTGGGGTTTCTTACAGTTTTACACAGTTCCCTAATTTCGGCTATAGTCAAAATAAGGTCAAACATTTGTAACAGCAGCTGTTACAAGAAATTTCTTCTTACATGACTGTTTCCCTAGGGCACTGACTCTTTTCTGTGTCCTATAAAATAGGAGATTTTTCCTGATTAAATATTGAAGCATCTGGCACTAGTGCTGAAGATAGCAATTTGTTGTATTAAGGCCAAGAAATTACCAAATGCGAACAAGTATTACCTATTTGGAATCAACCAGAAATATGAGTACTCAAGAAACATTTTTAACACTATCTACTCTTTAGCTTGGGGAAAAAAATCTTGTTCTCCCACCCTAAGATGTAAGAGTGAGATCTTGTGTAAAGTCATAATTCTTGATTCTTTCAACATACAGTAATTGCTCTGTTATTCTTCATGGGTTTTTGGTTTTTTTTTTAATCAGACGTAAAGTTTCTTCCTTTAACCTGTTGTAGAAAACATGCAGTATGACTGTATAAGACTTATACATGACTGTATAAGAAACTCTTCGACCTAGGTTTGTGCAGTGGTAGCTCTTTGATACAGAATTGGGCTGAATTGTATTCATCAGACTCTTTTAGTACCCCTTCTTTAAAAAAAAAAAAAAAAAATTAGAAAAACTTTTCGATTGCAGAGTAGAGTTCTTTAACTCTACTCTGTGCATTCTATCCCTTATGCCATATAAAGCAGTAATCTTTGACCCATTGATGCAAGGGCATAAAATGTCATATTTCCTTAAATTGACTGCCTTCATGTATTCCTTCTATTTGTACTGTGTGTCTTTGGTATTCCTGGTTACCTAGGAATCACACTCAAATCCTCTTAGTCAGAGCTGACTCTTTTTCATATGTATGAGCATCAGATGTTTCTTGAATACTGCCTAAGGATGATAGGGCTGAAGGTTACCTTTGACATGGTTTCAAGGTCTGATTACACATTGTGCCATATCATATTTTGAAGCATGATGTGTATTTTGCACATGGACTGCTTGGACATTTCTGTTGAGGGGATGATTGGCTTCTAAAAATAAAGAAAAATTAAAAGTCAAAAGGAAAGGAGCAGGAGTGGAGAAAATACTCAGATGCCAGGTGAACGAAAAGGCACATACAAATTAATCAGAACTAGATAATTATCCTGTTGAATTCTGAGTGGATTTTGAGGTTTAAGATAAAAGAACCTCCTATTATTACAGTAGTTATTAAGTATATATATATTTTAAAATGTATTGTTTTAATATTATGGCCTTTTAGTTACTATGCAGATTGCCTCCTACTGCATTTTTTGTAACTGATTGATTATCTAAAACTTCAATGCTTTTATGTGACAGAGGCTGAGTGGCAAGAATAACTGAATGAATGCTTATAATTTGTGACAGAAATGTTCTGTGGCTATTGCTAATCTGGATGTGAACTTGCCTAGTAAAAGCCCTGGTGGTATGATTGACAGGCTTGTGTATTTTGAAATTAGTCTGATCTAGAAAACCTAGCTTGAGCCAAGAACAAAGAACCAATTAGAAATACATAAATACTACTTACTTTCAAAACAGCTTTCTTAAAGGAAGGCATAAATAAATAACATCATATTATACATGCATATAGTTTCATCTGTATTAACTTTTCTAAAGTCATGCTTGAACTAGTGTTCAATTATATTTGAGAGCTTTGCCTAATTTTCATATTCTAATTACATTACATTAAAATTGTAATTTTCTTTATCTTTAAATGAGCTGTTTTGAAATCTTCTGAATTTTTTTCAGGATAAGGATTTTCAAACTTAATTTATTATAGTGGAAATCTAGGTTTTATGTAAGGAAGTACTAGATTTTGTATGATATGGAAACTAGAACAGTTGTAAAATTTTTAGGTATACTTCTCAGCAGTAATCTTCTGTTTTCTTAAGTGATTTTAATGTGCATCTACCCAATTTGTTGGGCTCAAATGTCACTTGTTTATTTCTCTGCCTATCTTCCATACACAAATAGGTATGAAACTTTTTTCAAATGCCATGTTCATTATTTTGGAATAGGTTAAATACATTTATTTCCTCATGGAGAGAAAAAATCCTATCAAAGACCTTGACAAAAACAGAAGAAAAGCAATTACCTATTTCTGAAGAGTAGTGTCTGGAGAAATGGGAATCTTGACATTCCCCATTGGTATTAACAAGTAGTCTTTTTGATGCCGAACAGCTCTACATACTGGTCCTTTTGTGGTCTGCAGAAGATTAGTGAACTAACACATTGTAATAATTCTAAAATGCATTCTACGTGCATTCTGAATAGTTCTGTGGGTTTTCGCTATAAACTACTTTCCCTTCTGATTTTTTTTTTCCCCACATAAATACTAACACAAAGTTTAAGAATCAATTTAAGTTTTTCCATGTAAGACTTTCAGTGAGGAAGTAAACATTTCAGCAGTAGCTTTAGAAAGAACCTTTTTATGGTCATGGAGCAAACAAACAAAAACTATCACAGCTCTGTCTGTACCAAGCTCTGTCTATTCAAAGTAGTGGTTCCTTAGGCATGAATAAGAACTTGAATACATGGTTTTTTTTATTCATTAGCATCTTTGTGATCAAATTAAAGTGAATTACATTTGAATATCTTGAAGAAATTCCATTTTCAGAATCAATACATACTTAATTTATCTGTTGAATTGTCCTGCTAAATTCTTATCTAATGTTTATTGATCATGGAATCATAGAATTGTCAGGATTGGAAGGGACCTTAAAGATCATCTAGTTCCAACCCTCCTGCCATGGGCAGGGACATCTCCCACTAGATCAGATTGCTTAGACACCCATCCAGCCTGCCCTTAAAAACTTCTGGGGATGGGGCTTCCACCACCTCTATGGGCAACCTGTTCCAGTGTCTCACCACCCTCATGGTGAAGAACTTCTTCCTAACGTCCAGTCTGAATCAACCTGTCTCTAGTTTTAGTCCATTCCCTCTAGTCCTACCACTACCCAACATCCTAAAAAGTCCCTCACCAGCTTTCTTGTAGGCCCCTCTAAGATACTGGAAGGCCACAATAACATCTCCCTGGAGCCTTCTCTTCTCCAGACTGAACAATCCCAACTCTCTCAGTCTGTCTTCATAGCAGAGGTGCTCCAGCCCTCTGATCATCCTCTGGACACATTCCAGCACATCCATGTCTTTCATGTAATAGAGGCTCCAAAACTGGATGCAGTAATCCAGATGGGGTCTCACGAGAGTGGAGTATAGGGAGAGAATCACCTCCCTTAACCTGCTAGTCATGATTTTCTTGGTGCAGCCCACGATATGATTGGCTTCTGGGCTGCAAGTGGACACTGATGGCTCATGTTGAGCTTCCTGTCCACCAGTACCCTAAGTCCTTTTCTTTGGGGCTCCTCTCAAGCCAGTTACTGCCCAGCCTATATCAGTGCTTGGGATTGTCCTGATCCAGATAGAGGACCTTGCACTTGGTCTGGTTGAACTTCATGAGGTTGGCATGGGCCCACCTCTCCAGACTACAGGGTGCCTCTGGATAGCATCCCTTCCCTCCAGCGTGTCAGCCGTCCCACACAGGTTGGTGTTATCGGCAAACTTGCTGAGGGTGCACTCAATGCCACTGTCTTGTGTCTCTGATGAAGATGTTAAACAAGACCGGTCCCAGTACTGATCTTTGAGGGACTCCACTTGTCACTGGCCTCCACTTGGACATAGACCCATTGACAGCCACTCTTTGGGTGCGGCCATCAAGCCAGTTCTTTATCCACTGAATTGTCCTTCCATCAAACTCAGATTTTATCAGCTTGGAGACCAGGATGTCATGCGGGACATTGTCACAGGCTTTGCTCAGGTCCAGGTAAATGATGTTGGTTTCTCTTCCCTTGTCTATTGATGTTGTGACCTTCTCACAGTAGGCCACCAGGTTAGTCAGGCACAATCTGCCTTTGGTGAAGCTATGTTGATTGTGCTCAATACACCTCTTCATTATTCTTCTGCCTCAGCAGTGCCTCCAGGAGGATCTGCTCCATGATCTTACCAGACACAGAGGTGATACTGACTGGCCTATAGTTCCCTGGTTGATCCTTCTTTCGCTTTTTGAATATGGGGATTATGTTTCCCCTTTCCCAGTCAGTGGGGACTTCACTGGGCTCCCATGACTTTTGTAATATGATAGAGAGCAGTTTACCAACTTCATTGTCCAGTTCCCACAGTACCTTTGGGTGTATCCTGTCTGGTCCCATAGACTTGTACACTTTCAGGTTCGTCAGATGGTCACGAACCTGATCTTCACTTACAATGGGCAGTTCTTTCATCCAACCCCTACCATTATCTTCTGTGACTCTGGGAGTGTGGCTGGAGCCCTTGCCAGTGACTTCTAAGGAAAAGAAGTAGTTGAGAACCTCAGCCTTCTCAGTATCACTTATCACCAGTTCACCTTTTTCCTTTCAGAGGGGGCCCACACCTTCCCTAGACTTCTTCTTACCATTAATATACCTATAGAAAATTTTGCTGTTTCCCTTTATCTCCCTGGCTAGATTTAATTCTAACTGAGCTTTAGCTTTTCTAACCAGGTCTCTTGCTGCTTGGGCAGCCTCCTTATATCTCCCCCATTCTAGCTGTCCTTTCTTCCACTCCTTGTAAAGTTTCCTTTTGTGTAAGAGTTTGTCCAGGAGCTCCTTGCTCATCCAGGCAGGTCTCCTAGAATTCTTTCCTGCCTTCCTCTTTCTCGGTATACTTTGCTTCTGGACATGCAGGTGATCCTTGAAAACAGACCGGCTGTCCTGGGCCCCTCTAGGGCTTTGTCCCACAGTACTTAGGCCAGCAGATCCCTGAAGTGATCAAAGTCAGCATGCCTAAAGTCCAGCATTGTAAGCTTGGAATATGTCCTCCTAGTTGCCCTGAGGATCTTAAATTCTATTATTTTGTGGTCACTGCAGCCAAGGTCATCCCTGAGCCTCACGTTGGTCACCAGCCTTTCCCTGTTGGTGAGGACAAGGTCCAGCATAGCACCTTTTCTTGTTGATTCCTCTACCATTTGTCATCTACACATTCCAGGAACATCCTGGATTGTTGGTGCCTTGCTGTGTTTTCCCTCCAGGGTGCTTGAAATCCCCCACAAGGACCAGGGCCTGTGGATGTGAAGCCACTTCTATCTGCCTATGTAGGGCCTCATCTGCTTGGCTCTGCTGGTCAGGTGATCATTACTTAGAGCAAATTATGTCCTAAAATCTATTCTCAGCCTTCAAATAGAACAGAAAAGACTTCACTAAATAATTATCAGTGAGAACATATGCTGTATAAACACAAAGGAAAAAGTTGGTTGTATCCTCTTTAGTGCCATGAATACCAACTGTGTTTGCTAGTATATTATAGCTTAATAAGAAAAAGTGATATGAAATACATGATTTGTACAATTTCCATTCATTTAGGAAATATAATTTATCCTTTTATCTTGCTGTGAAGAATTCACTCAGTTGTATATATGAGATGATGTGTTCACATACATAACCACGTGAGCTGATCTGTAAACTATCCAAGAAGGAAGGACTGGTCATACAGTGGGTGGTACTATCCACAAAAGAGTAATCTAACTGAATCCAAAGAGAATTGCCATGATACTTAATGGCACATTGTACTTTAAAATAAAGGACACTGTGGATGTAAATGAAGTATGGTTGAGGTCTGAGGTACCAAAACTGAAGTCAGGAACAAGACTACATTGAAGGGTTTCTGCATAAAAGGGAGACATTGCTGATAGGTGGGTCTTGGGCCTTTAAATGGATACTGAGTATATAGAAAATCTCTGAAACATGTATCTTATTTTTATTTTCTCTGTGTATTTATCTAAGGCTCCTCTAGAAAGTTTTTGTTTACTTTATGGTTCCCAAAGAGTTAAACAGTAGCAGCCCCATAAAATTAGAGATCTTGTTCTTTCCATGAACATATTTATGCTATTAGTATGACTGATATACCATCACGATTCATATTGATATCTACTATATCTTTATATCTTTATAGCTTTTGGCATTTTTATATCCAGGAGGAGATTGGAAAACAGTAAGGGGGTGAAATAAGCAGAAGTTATGTATCAGCAGTCTCCATACACACTCAGCAAGGGAAAGAAGCTCCTTCTGGGAGTGCTCAGCAAGAGCCCATTTCATTTCAATCACCTTCTAGGAAAGCCCTCCAATCTCATTGTACTAGGAAAAATGGAAAGACCATGTTCTTTATATAAGTACTTAAATTCAGTTTCTTCACATAAAAGAAATAAAACACCTTCCTACTGGGGGGGGGAAGTCCCTCCCTTCTACTTTTAATAATTCTTTTAAATATTGAAAATATCAACAACTCTATAAGAAGTTAATTGAATGGGGGAAAATCAACAGGATAATTAAAGACCAGTGGCACATGGAAATTGGAAGCAGCTGTTAGGCTTGTCGGGGCCCAAGAAATGTTTGGTATTGTAGAGACAGAAATATTATTATTCTGTCTTATATTATTCTGTCTTATTATATTATTCAGTCTTATTATAATATTCTGTCATATATTATTAATTTTTTCCTTCATTTTTATTTCTTTGTAAGGTAGTCAGGAATATATTTTTCTCTTCTCGCACACTTTCTTTTTTTAAAGGTGTTAGCAGGAATAGACCTGATCTTACCTTATTTTTGAAAGATTACTCTAATAAAATGATACACAACATATATGTAGTATTTTAATTATTTTCTGAAACATGTTAATGAAACATAAAGTCTTTAATGAAGAATTCTCTGATTTAGAATATTTGTCTGGTTCCAGTCTGTCCAGATTCAAGACCTGAAAGGGTCATCAAAGGAAGGACTAAGTCTCTAAAGGTCAAGTAACAAGTAAATAGGACAAGAAGAAATGGCTTCAAGTTGCACGAGATGAGGTTTAGATTGGATATGAGGAAAAAATTCTTCACAGAAAGGGTTATCAAGCACTGGAACAGGCTGCCCAGGGAAGTGGTGGACTCACCATCCCTGGAGGTATTTAAAAGATGGTGTTGAGGGACACGGTTGAGTGGTGGACTTGTTAGTGTTAAGTTTGTGGTTGAACTAGAGGTCTCTTCCAAGCAAAACAATTCTGTGAAAAACAGTTCCAGTAAATAACACTGCATATTTCCCATTCTCAGTGAATAAGTCTCTTATCTGACATAAGTAGACTAGATTACCTTTCTGTATCTATGAAAAGAGATGAAGTTACATACTAAACTGAAGCAAGCAAACTGTAGTTCATTTTGCAACAGATCTTCAACCAGAATGAACAGAAGAAACTGGTTGTTAAATAATTTGACTATGGAGGTAACAGGTGACATGCACAAAATTTTAATACCAAAGCATGAGAATAGAATGGAAAAAAATATTCTCAAGGTCTTTGTCATAATGGAAGATCTAGTACATTGATTCTCAAAATGGCAAAATATAAAACTTTTTTGTAGGTGTTCCTATGTAGAAATATCTTTTTACTTGAATGTTTAATGTGCTTACTGTATCTACAAGCTTGGATTTATGAAGTTGGAATACTTTCTACATAAGGCAACAATATTACCTCTTGAGGACTTGGGAGGTAAAGTCTAGTTGGAAGCTCAGTTCATTAGGTATACTGGGAACATCTGCAACCTGGATGTCTATCTATATGTGGTGTATCCTCTGCACATATTAAAGGTAGGCAAAGTTGATCTGATTAAATTTATGCAATGCATTAGGAAGTAAATAAAGTCTCAGAAGTGGCTTCTTCTCTAAACTTACTGAAAAGAATGTCTTTACACCTCAGACAGATATAATTTTCATATGAATCCTACCTTATGTTCACAAATAATATTCCATGGGGGTGTTATGACATTCTTCTGAATGAGATTTTTTTCTTCTGTTTTGGATGTAAGAAAGTAATTTCAAGATGTAATATCGGGAAAAGTTGAAATCTTCTGTTGATGGTGGCAAGTGTTCACAAAATGTTCTGCTGTGTCTAATCTAGTTGTGGTGGTTTTAAGTTACTTTTGTGTGTGTGTGTGTGCATGCTTTTTAATAATTGAAACTTTAATAATAATAACAGTGCACCAGAAGTTTGCATATTCTTTTGCTGTCCTGTAATTCCTACATGAATTAATGTTAACAATATAATTATTTTAATTGCTTTAGTTCAAATACTTTCTATAAACCAGTTCATTGTTCATTTTATGTTCATTTATGTATGCTAGTTTAATGAGACTTTTAAAAATAGATAACTTAGATGAAATCAGCATTAAAAGGTGAGGTGTGCATAGAATCATAAAATTTGTAGTGAAAGAGATATGCCTTTACTGTTGGTTGTGATAAAATGGTCAGAATGCTTTAGAACTAATGACACTTCTAAACCAATGTCCTCTGTACTCCTGTGAACATATACAAATGTCTCCTTAGAATACCTACCATCTTCAGGGTGCAAGAGAAAAAAACACAACAAACTAAACAAAACCAGTCCTCAAAGTTTCTGTCTCTTGGATGAGAGAAGGTCACCTTTCACAATCTGATAATATCTTAAGAAAGAAAAATAAAATTTGAAGCTTGTCTGATATTAATTAAAAAAAAAAATCTTAGTTCTAATGATTTTTCAATTTTAAAATATTAATAGGAAGTAAAATAATATAGT
>JANIJG010009283.1:0-20038 GCA_024611175.1 Megaceryle torquata | reverse complement strand
AAACCATTACCCCATGTCCTTTCACTCCAGGCCTTTGTAAACAGGCCCTCTCCAGTCTTTTTGTAAGCTCCCTTCAGCTACTGGAAGGTGGCTATTAGGTGTCCCTGGAGCCTTTTCTTCTCCAGGCTGAACAATCCCAGCTCCCTCATCCTGTCCTTGTAGGAGAGGTGTTCCAGCCCCCTAAAAATCTTTGTGGCCCTCCTCTGGACCCGCTCCATCAGGTCCGTGTCTTTTGTATCAGAAAGAAGTCACATCTTAAAAAAATTGTGTGTTTTGTTGCCTACATAAGCATGGATGGTTTTAAGCATTAGTTTCCAGTTCCCTTTCTATATAAAGTACCTAAACTTTCAATTCATAATTGATCCCACCAAATCTACATTTCACTTGCTGCTGGAGAAGACCTGAACTCTTCTGAGAACATGACCCTGGTTGTATTTAAACTCTGCAATCAAAATAGCTCCCACCTTTGTACATAATGAACTTCCAGTATGTACTGGGAATACAGAGGAGGCGACACTGCATCAACCCAGGTGCTTGGATGTTTACTACACTTCCAGGAAGGGATGGAATATTTAAAAGCTATTGAGTTTTGGTGTTTGAGCACATTTCAGGCTAAACCATGTGCTTCTACAAGTTTTATGAGACTAGAAACACCCTACTGAGCACTAGAAATGTTTTTCTGGGTCCTTGACTTATTCAGGCTACTTAGGCATCTTTTACACTATCCATGCTTTGCTTCTTTTCTCTGCTTGACTAATGAATTAATAAACATGGTAGGAAAGCAATGATTCCAACATACTGTGTTGAGATCTATTCCTCAAAAAGGAATAGTGTTGAGAAAAAATGTGCTTAAAGAAGTGCTCAGAAAGACTGCATCTGTTTGGGCTAATCCAGCAAGTTCAATAGTGATAGCACTATACGAACAGTCTGCTGAGTCTCGGTTAATACACCTCTCCCATGAGTAAGGGGTCATGCTGATAATGGCTACGAGACTTCTGGTGAGCTTGATGTATGGGAGTGTGATGTTGTGTCAGCTGGGCACAGATAGAGCAAGTTCATGCTGGGTCTGTGAAGGACTCACAACAGATGCTTGCAGGAGCATGAGGGAGAAGGCTGCACAAGAGAAGTGGAGTCCACTGCAACTAAGAGTTGGCAAAAGGGGCAAAACCAGAAAGAATACACATGACACTTGAGGAGAGAAGAACAATGTGGCAGAGTGTTTCAGTGTCCTTTGAAAGTACACAGAGATCCACAATCATCAAAGATCAGCTTAGAAAAATCCAACTTCTGGTCTTGCCTAACCCAACCCTATTCTATTAATCCCCAATTCCTACTTCCCTCCCTTGACTATAAACAGACTCTAAGAAACAGTTTATGTACCAATGCCTACATTTGAGGTATCTGCATCTGGTCAGGTGAATACCACCATGGGGCACCTGACATTTTCTCTCCACAGCCACACTTTAAGATATGTCTTTACTGCTCTATAGACCAGACTGCATGACCAGCAATGGCAGTTCCAATGGTTTACTCCTAAGATCAGCATTGTTGTCCACACTCATAGCAAACACATCAGTGCAGACTCATGACCAGTCAGAGCATATGGACACATTGTCCATGGGATGTCCACAGAGCAACCCCATTGATGGGACACAGACCCACTGGGCACAGGGCCATCTCAGAGGACTGGTGTTCCAGGGAGGTGTAGACGTGAACACTGTCCTGCACACCAGTCTTTGCTGAGTTGTAACCATTCACTTCACGGAGAAAAGGATGCTGACATCTTAGTATTCTTCCAAATAAATGACAAATGTGGTGTCAGATGGGAAGAAAAGCATGAACCCCCGCCTATGGTGGCAATAAATGGAACAGGGGAGAGAATGAGAATGATGTGGGACATCACACAGGCAGGGAAATAGAGACGTCTTGGCTTTAGATTGAAGCAAGATTAACACGTGAACTTTTGGTAGCTCTCAACGGTGCAGTCAGAGGAGATGGAGAGATAATGGGATCACAAGATCACAGGATAATTCAGGTTTGAAGGGGCCACAAGGGAATATCTTCAGCCAGTCCACTCACAAGTGGAGTCTAGCCTCTCACTCACAGCAGGGCCAGCTATGAGGTCAGAAGAGGTTTCTCAGGGGTGTAGCTACATTTTGCATTGTAAAAACAAATGCATTAAAGTATTTACATTCAAGTTTGCACTTCTCTGTAACACCAAGGTGAGCCTTAACAGTCTCTGTCTCAAGTGTGCTGGCTGGTGGTCTCCACGCAGAGGGGAATAAAAGATTTCAGTGCAGGGAAGGAAATTACAACCAGAGAAGACCGACTGGGTAGATGGATGGTGAACAGAGTGGTGGGGAAATACAGTTCTCTAACATCCCCTTTTATAAAGAAGCAATTAAAATACTACTTGAAGAAGATGAGCTTGCATAAGGCAGAGGGTATAAACTAATACTGTCTTTGGCATCAGCCTCTAAAATTTAACATCCACTGTTAATATTGTTAACATTGTGATTATCAGTCTAATTTCTGTGAGGAAATGGGAGAATATTACTGTCAAGGCTAATTATAAAGAACCAGACACCTTTTGGTAAATAGAAGGGAACATGAACTTCTCTTGCTGTGAAATGTGGATTTCGATCACTTTTGTAGTCATCTCTTCCCTTGTTATTTCTGTCTGGTCTTTTCGATGCACTTCACCAAATCACAGAATTGTCACAGTTGGAAAAGACCTCTAACATCACTGCATTCAACCATCAACACCTCACCATCCCACTAGAGCATGTCCTGAAATGCCTCATCTACATGCTTTTTGAATGCCTCCAGGGATGGTGACTCCACCATCTCCCAGGGCAGCCTGTTCCAGCACCTGACTAACCTTTCAGTAAAGAAAACCTTCCTAATATCCAGTCTAAACCTCCCCTGGTGTAACTTTAGGACATTTCCTCTAGTGCTGTCATTATTTATTTGAGAGAAGAGGTTGCACCCATCATGCTACACCCTCCTTTCAGGTAGCTGTAGAGAGTGAGAATGTCTCCCCTCAGGCTCCTCTTCTCCAAACTAAACAATCCCCATTCCCTCAGCCTCTCCTCATAAGACTTGTTCTCCAGACCCTTCACCAGCTTGGTTGCCCTCTCTGAACTCACTCCAGCAACTCAATGTCTTTCTTGTGTTGAGGGGCCCAGAACTGGACACAGTACTTGAGGTGATGCCTCCCCAGTGCCAAGTACACGGGCACGATCCCTCCCCCAGTCCTGCTGGCCATACCATTTCTGATCCAGGCCAGGGTGCTGTTGGCCTTCTTGGCCACCTGGGCACACTGCTCCCCTCAGCTAGATCATTGATAAAAATATTGAACAAGACCAGAATGCTTTGTCTGCCTGCCGCCTCAACATGGTTGGGTGGTCACTTCCCTCTCTCCTGAGATGTTCAGGGAGGACCGACTCCCTCTCCAAGCAGCAGGGTCTCAATGGGATGCTCCAGGGCTTTGCCACACAAGCTTTTACCTATTCATGACATAAAACTAACCTGTTGTTATTCTCTTCATGTGGACTGGGGAAAATGTTCTTTTCCTTGCCAAAAATAAAGAGAGAGAAAGGCACTCAATCCAGGAAGGCAAGAAGTCAACTCTGCAGTAACAGCTTTTGAGAACACTTCTAGGGGATCTTGGCCAATTGACAGGCTATTGATCTACACTGTTAATAATTAGCGGTACAGAACTAGAGAGTGAACTGCTCTAACCTAAGTAATAGGTAAGAGTGGTTATTCCCCTTCGGGGCAGCAAATCACATCCACAAAAAAATAGCTGTATTTATGAGGCATATGCTGTTTGTACTGCCTGTGCTAACAGAAATAGGAGCAAGATATTACCTTTGTTGAGACAGTTATCATCTGGCAACAAATAGGCAAAAATGCAGCAAATGGGGGAGGGGGGAAATTAACACATCCTTTTAACAAAGGAAATATTAACTCCTAAACAAAGGGATTTGCAGAAGCTAAGCACTAGAGATCTCTCTCCAGCTCTCCACCTTATCAATGTACATTGACAGTCAATATTCGAGTCTTTAACTCAGCTCGGTTTCAGTGGATATATATATGCAGATGTGTCTGCCTAAAATGCAGATTATTAGCAAATAATGTGTGTGTCAGCAGTCTTTTCTCCTTCTGCAGAGGAAATACTTCACTTTTAGTAGGTGCTAAAGTCCATCCCCATTCAGCAAAGCTTTTAAGACATACATAAGTGATTTGCTAAATCAAGGTTTTTATTACTAGCTTCATGCAAACTCACTGAAAGGAAGAGTGCATGACGAAAAGGGTTTAGGGCAAAGGCTCCCTGACACTAAGTCTTTGGCTATGGCACTGGGAGTCTTAAGTCAGAAAAGGAAACTTATCTGTGGCACACAGTGAAAACCTCTCCAATGTAGTTAAAAGTACTTCACACAGTATCAACATTTAGGATGAAAGGCAATGGATTCAAGATTGAGCACTGGAAGCTCCACCTCAACATGAGGAAGAACTTCTTTACTGTAAGAGTTGTAGAGCACTGGAACAGACTCCCCAGAGAGGTTGTGGAGTCTTTCTCTAGACACTTTCAAGACCTGTCCAGATGCATTTCTGAGTGACCTGACCTAGTTTTGGTCCTGCTCTGGCAGGGAAGTTGGACTCAATGATCTTTGGAGGTCTCTTCCAACCCCTAACATTCTGTGATTCTGTGATAAGATTACGCCGGAGACATGAGAAATGTCTAGGGCTAAAAATAAATGTTATGCATTCCTGAATCCTCTCTATCTTGCAAAGTGAAATCCTACATTGTACACATATCCCTGATGAAATACTGATTGCAAAAAACATATATGAGCTCTAATCATTTCCCTGAGGAGAGGAAGAAATACAGTTTCAGCCAGCTGATCAGAAGAAGTTTGGACTTTTGCAAGTAGTCCTAGAAAAAATGATGTGTGAGCAGAAAGAAAGTAAGGAAATAATTTTCACAATGGATTACCTGATGGCATTTCATCTTTTGACTCTGTGTCTGGATGTGTTGGGTCTATGGGCCAGATGAATGTCTACCCATACACTTCTAAAAGTAGCATTTAATAAACAGTGGAAATGGAAAGAAACAGAAACCCAGCAAGAACTGTATATGGCACTTTCAAGCAGCACTGGGAAGTGGTGTGGATGGAAAAAGACAAACTTAAGATAATATGTAATCACACTAGCTTTCTGGAGAAGGCTCAGGAGCAGATTATTGCTCAGTTGTTCTGGAAATAAGTCTGTAGTAAACAGCACTGTCAAGAGCAGTGCAGCAGGTGCAGATGTATAGAGAAAAGCTGCTGGTGCTTGGGCCCCAATATCTAAAGTATCCATAAAGTTTTATTTCACACTAGCTCTGGTCTGTTCCTATGGACAAAACGTCTGTTACTGGTCAGAGTCCATGAGGTGGATGCTTGCAATACATCTTTTAATGGAGTTTCATCCCACAGTAATTTAACTTGTAAGGTCTGAGAGTGCTCTGGTAAGTGAACTAAAATGATACGTGAGCACAACTGTGTGATTCCCACCAAACTGTGAGCCAGTGTGTGCCCACGTGACCACGAAGGTGAACAGCATCCTAGCTTGTAACAGAAATAGTGTGACAAGCAGGACTAGAGCAGGGATTACCCCCCTGTACTCAGCAGTGGTGAGACCACATCTTGAATCCTGGGTTTAGTTTTGGGCCCCTCTCTACAGGAAAGACATTGAGATGCTGGAGCATGTCCAAAGAACGGCATGGAGCTGATGAAGAGTCTAGAACACAAGTCTTCTGAGAAGCACTGAGGGAACTGGGGCCTGGAGAAAAAGAGGCTCAGGGAAAACCTCATCAGTCTCTAGAACTACCTGAAAGGACATAGTGAGGTGGGTGTCAATCTCTTTTCCCAAGGAACGAGGGATAGGATAAGAAGAAAAATCCTCAGGTTGTACCAATGGGAGGTTTGGGTTGGACAGTAAGAAAAAATTCTTCCCCTCAAAGGTTGCCACATGGAAGTGGTGGAGTCACTATCCCTGGAGGGATTTAAAAGACTCTTAGGGACATGGTTTAGCAGTGTGCTTGGCAGTACTGGGTTAATGGTTGGACTCAATGACCTTAAGGGTCTTCTCCTACCTAAATGATTCTATTCTAGGATTCTAAAACTGCCTTTCTTATATAAGCCAAAGCATCTGCAAGGCAGACTTGGTCCATGAAGTAGACTGGAAGTTAACTAACACGTATTTAATGTTGATGCTTGAGAGAGCATCAGCTGGAGTGAGACAGGGGGTGAGTCGAAATGACACTGTAAACACCAAATCAAGCACTGGCCCATTCAGGACCTCAAAAATTCCAATTAATACAACTTTTCAGTGCTGACTGGAACAACACTGGCAATCTGAAGGCTGCATGTTTAGGACATAGAGATTGCCCATGAAGGGTTTTGAAGTGAAGTCAACTAATTGAAGTTTGGAGTCAGGCATAAGTTGTGGAAGCCACAAGGGGCAGCGAGGGGAGGCATGAGCAAATCAATATGCAATGGAAACAGTCCCTGCACGAGTCTGCTGGGATAGACTTTTTTGTTCTCAATACTTGCTAAGGCTTCTTTGCATTTTCAAAGAGGCCAGATGTTATTTTCACATATGCCTTATTTTGCCCTCAGGCTTGCAGTTTCCCTCAGAATTTACCCTTAATTCACCTCACTCCTCCCCTTCCTAAGTATCAGTGAAGACTAAGGAATTTTTTGTGATCAAATCATCAAATCAATAGGACTGCAGCTATACAAGGACGTGGAAGATGCCTGTTCTCAGGCACTGAAACTGCAGCTTTGCACTTCACTGCATCCACACCATTAAGTTCCCTTACACTCTGAACAGGGTGGCTGCATTGAAAGTGATTACGGAGAACATGTTCACTCTCAAACTGTGTTGATATTTGAGCAAGCACTTGCTAATCTGGGTTACAGTGTGCCAGGATATGATTCTATGTTTCTGTGATATGCCGTAACAATTTAGAAGTGTAATGAGTCAGTTCTAGTGCCCTTGGTACTGTTAATTTATTAGTGTAGAAATTAGCCAGAAATTTTCCATCAGCACTTGTAACCTCTGAACTGGATTCATGGAATTTCTTACCCATTTCTTCTCTTCAGCTTTGGTACAACACCAAGGTCCTATATATGGTCTGCTGCTGTAGGAGAATGGAACTAACAAAAGGGAAATAATTGAGAACAGAGCACCAAAGTGACTGAAAAGCAAGGGAGACTGACTTGTGACAAGGAAGATAACTGTTAGCATTTGAAGAGTTTAAAAGCCAAAGGGGAAGAAAAATTATTTGCAGGGTCCAGTGAAGTTTCACTAGGTGGAAAGAGATGAGAATGAGAAAGGGATCTTTAGCAAGAACAGAGGGAAACATTTCATCAGCTGTGAAGCCTGCTGGACCGTGAAATAGTCTCCTGAATTAAATGGTGGTAGTCCTACAGCTCAGGTCATTTTAAATTAGACTGGACAAAATACTCAAGCGGATTCTTTAGGGAACAACTCAATACTGAGTCCCAGGGATGGCCATGTCAACCTTGGAGGCAGCAATGCTGCTCATGATAATTAGGCTCCACTATTCTGCCTTGAAAAGAGTGCCTCCTGACACTCACGCAGCACCAGATCTTTCACTTACGGTTCTTGTCTTGATATTGTGTTATTTATACATTACCCCGAGTAGAAAAGTCTCTGTGAAGAGGCAGGCAGAGCCCTCATAAGTCAAAACCCTGGACTATTGAAGGTGATGAAAGATATAAAATAGCTTGCATTAAACCTTCTAAACTGCTAGCATCAGTGAGAGATTTTACTGAAAACACCCCTCAGCAAGGAATGATACATAGTGATGAGCGAACAAGGAACATGTCTGAACTAACAAACACATGCCGACAGATTCTGTGGGGCTTTTTTTTATTATTATTTATTTTATTTTTATTGTATTTCATTTTCTGTCTGCTTACAAATGCTTGACTGACAGACGTGGAGGCTGGAACCTATCACTTCTCTTCAAAACAGATAGGGAATAAGCATTAACATTGCTCAACACCAAGAGAGGGAACAACCTTTCCTAAAAATAAAATGCATTTCCCTCAGATCTGTTGCCACACCCTATCCAATGCTCCTTCTCTTTTTTGCCAAAAGAAGCATCAACTAAAGTGAAGCTTTGTTGATGTGATCTGCTTTCTTCAGGATATCCTCAACCAGTGATTAGAAACTGGAAGGAGGTATTCTCACTATATACTCACTTGCCAAAAGTGGCATCACCAGACAGCACTGGCTCTCATGCTCTGATAACCATATATTACTGGAGAAGACTGTCCATCTTCTCACATCAGCCAAGATAATACCTGAGCTCTTTATAATTGCAAAAAGAAAGAAATAGAAACCTGGGGAAATACCTGAGGGAGCGGGGAGGATCCTTCTTGCTATTTACTGTGTCTTCTGACAAAAATGAGGAAGGAACACGCTAAACAATTTATTCTCCCAGCTCCCTCTGAGATGCAGGATGAAGCTTTCAGATTTATAGGCGAGTGACTTACAATCAGTATGATCAGTGCCAGGGCACATAAGGAGTTGGTTGCAGAGAGGGGGGATGTGGTCAGTCGTGGTAGTGTCAGGTTCGGTAGATGACAAAATGGGCAGCTTCCTAACTCCATGGACTGAGCTCTTATTTCTGATGCTCGTCTTGTGGGGTTAGAGAGAAAAAGGGATGTAGGGAAGTCAGGATAGATGAAGTGAACCTTGATATTTCAGGGGCAACTCTTCCCAACATCGGGAGCCAGTCCTGCTCTCCAAATTTGCCCTTTGCCTAGTATACTTCTGTCTCATCTATTCCCCAGTCTTCATGGTAGGAGAATGCTCACTACTGTGTTAACAGCCTGGAAAGCACAGGAGTGGGATGGGACTGCTACAAGAAAGCCAGAAGGCTTGTGGAGGAGGTGGGATGACCTTGCGGTTACTCCAAGGTGACCCCACCCATGGTGGTGGACACTGTGAAAGGTTCATCTCATCCTCCTTTCTGACGACCTCTGGAGAACCTGTTTGCATGGGGAGGATCACTGGAGGCTTTCTGAATCAATGTGGCATTCAACATCTTTTTAAATAGATCTTTCCACTTACCGGCTAAAATTCTGAAGCTCTGCATTCAATTATTATCCATTTCTTCTGAAAGTTTTATCTCCTTCCATTTCTTACATGACCAGAGGTGCCAATGAAAGGCCCAGGATGCTAAATCATATATATTTGCTGTGACAGAGCTTACACCAGCACTGAGCACTGACAATGCACAGTACAGTTCAGCTCATGTATTTCTGATGGCACATTTTACAGTGCTATATATAAAGTTGTTATGGCATCTATTATTCACTGCCAATACAGTTCAAGTTAAAATAGGTTTTATATAACAGTTCAAAGCAATATTTTAAGAAATAACACTTGTGTCAAGGCTGCCGTGTCCTACCAGATTTTGACATTTCCAAGCAATAAAGATCTTTATCTGAAATGTAAGGTTTTGGCGAGACATCTCCTTTGCAGACTTCCCTATTTTTAATCTGCAGGCAATAGCAAAAGCAGCACATTTAAATAAAATGAACAGCCAGCTGAACTCTTGACATGGCTGTTATCTTTCTAGGTGGAAACTGAATGCTGAAAAGTGCCTCAAGGGATGTTCATGACAGAGAACAATGTCCCATTAACCTGAACCTTTGAAGAGATTCTGGAGATGTGGAAAACACACAAGTAGGAAGGAGTCATTGGAACATTGAGAAGATGTCTATTATGGGCACAATTTTATATCTGTTTTTCAGGACACAAGACGGGAAGGGAATTTATTTTCTAATTTCTTTAGCAATGAAAAAGGTTTTATAACTGTTCTTGCAAAGAGGGCAAATTCAATGTCTCTTAAAAAAAATGAAAATGCCCATTACTGGTACCAGTACCATCAGCTTCCTCAAAGTTGTGAGCTTATCAGTGTGGTCCAGATAATATTCTAGCAGTGCTCTTTGACCTCTTCTGTACTGCTTAAGATCTACATGTTCCTGGTGCTGGATATGCAGAAACACAGAAATCCCAACAAGACAAAAGTACTTGCATAAGGTATGTTTTGCATAACTCTATTCTTCACTCTGGTCCCCAAAGATCAAAGGAGAGCAAATCCTATACCTCAATTTAGCAATAAATTAAGTTTATTAGTTGTGTTTGACAGTTAGGAGTAATGTGTCCTCTTCACCTTATCGGTTACTTATTGATTTTGAAAACATATTGGAGAAAAGTTGTAAGGGCAACTATGAGCACAGTGAGTCCCTTCTCTGTATACCCACGACTTCTAAAGAAATCATGGAAGTTTTAATGTGCTAGATGAGTCCTTTCACAAGAACTGTGTTCATGTGGGTCAACAAATGAAAGAACAAAACCCAGTGAAAATTATTTAAAATCACCATCTGCTCTATTTCTTATTTGAGTACAGCTGGAAAAAGGTACAATGCAGTAAAAAAAAAAATCTCATTTTCATTGTATCTCTTTCAGAAGAGATGTTAAATAAAATACTATAGGTCCTAGATGTTCTCCTCTTGCAGAGAAATGTTCCAGATACATTTGAAATAAAGCTTGTGGAATGCCGTCCTCCTTACGGGATGAACATAGAGCTCAGATACCAAAGCAATACAGATGCAGGAGATGAGGAAAAAATAGGTAATAAGTGCACACATTCTTAGGAGGCAGAAGGCTGAACAACATTAACTGCTTGAGTTGAGTAAGTTCTTAAGTGTATAAATTGAGTAAGTAATTGGGAGGTAAACTCATACTAGGCAGAAAGCTATACAGGATCTACCCAATCAGCAGATACACAACCTGCATGATACATGGTTGTTGCATTTATTTAGAAGTTATGTAGGAGCAGGACTGGATTCACTTAACTTGCCTAAGTACCCCACTGTGGCCACGTGGTCCAGAGCAGCTCAATGCAAAGATACCTGAGTGGGGCACAGAAATAGGATTTAACCAGCAAAATAAAGATCTCTCTAAGGAGAACACGAGTGCACCTCCTGATCTTCCAAAGCTGGTGTTCTTGAGGCTGGCTTTGAGTTTTTCAAACTCCACTGGCCTAATAGGCTAATGCTAAATGTGGGTTTTTACTGGGAAGGAAGGGGCAACACAAAGATGGAAGAAAAAAGGCAATGACCGTATTTCAGACAAAAGGATCACAACAATATCCTTTGTGTCCACAACACCATTATAGAAATATGTTTGCTGTCACCCTTCCTGAGCATCAAAGTACAGGAACATCCCAAAACATGCATTTTCTTGCAACAAGGTTCCCTAGAGTTTGTCCTGGTGGATGCAAAGAGATTCCTGAAGTATGAAAGGACAATTCACACCCAAGGATACTCAGTATGAGAATGTTCTTTAACTGTTTCATCCCTAGTAAGGTACTTGAGTCCACAAAGCTCAATCACGTCTATTCAGCAAACAGTAACAGAAATCAGACATACACTGACCTCAACCTACTCCTGTAAAACTATCAAAAATTCTTATTTACAGTGTTGTATCCTATGTAGCCATCACTGTTTGCAAACAGAGGTCAAACCCTCCAAGCACCAGTCTACAGGAGGAACATGTGTCCCCTTTTTGCACTAACTCAATCACAATTCCTGCTATACTGCAACCAAAATCTATTCTGATAAAATTAGCTCAATCCAATTAAAGGACAAAGTATAGTCCTTAATTAGATATTCTGATTATTCTGAAGCCCACTTTTTTTCTGGTTCATCTTGAGTTTAGGCCTGTACAAGCATACAAATTAGAAAGATTTAAAATGTTCTCATTTTACTCATTTATTGCTTAAGTTTGAGTAACAAGAGTTTCCCAAAAGCATTGAAAAGAGAAGTATAAAAGGAAAAATGTGGGATGTTTAACTTATTCAGACCTCTCTTTGTTCCTTTTTCCCCTGTTTTATTTGTAGCACTTCAAAATATAAAGGGAGGGGAGGGATTAAAATAGTATGTCTTCTTTTAACTACATTAAGAATGCCCAAATACTTTGATAAAGCAAAAATACTGAATGATTTGAAAAAGTGATTTCCTTTCCTCCTCCTATTATTATATCTAATGGTAAAGCTGAATATTTTCTGTCTGTGCCAAATTCCAGTCTCAAGTTTGCATGCACCATTCTTGGTGCATTCTTCCACAGTTTTTTAGCTGCAGGACCAAGCTCAATTAAACTACCTCACTACAGACTCTGTTATGGGAGACTCACTGAGGAAAAAACAAAACAAAACCCAAACCACATTAACCCATGAACATTAATTACTGTCGTTTTCATTGCAGGTCATATGGAATTCTACTTCTTCCTTCTGCCACTGATTTCCAATTTTAGAAACACTTGATAACCGCTCCCATTTCTAGTGCTACTGCACTGGCAGCGATGTAAATAAGCATTTCCTTCATCATGCTGAGCAAGCTACGACGCAAGGAATCTGCCCTTCCAGCTCACAAGCTCCATGATGGAGAAGGTTACTGACCTCAATCTGCTGAATGGCCTCTTCCCGCTGACGGATGGCCTCCAGATCCTCTTCTGTGATCTCCGAGAGCAAGGCTTGGTCCTGGCCCTGGTTCTGCCACACGCCATCTCCTCCGTTAAAGATCTTCTCATCATCAGGTAGGTCAGAGAAGGGAGTCCTAGGGCTCTGCTGTGACAGGAGAATGGAGAGAAAGCAAAGGAAGTGTAAATGTTGTGCAGTTTTACATAGCCTTTTTAGGGGGAAAAGATGATACTAATATAATAGATAGCATATACAGGGGTGAAGAGGAGAAGAGAGAGTAAGCTACATGAGAGGAAACATGCCAAGTCTTGAAGGAAGTTTTAGGACCTGAAGCCAGATCTCCTGAGCTACATTAAAGCCGCAGCAACCAATTTACATTTTCCAACAGTTCTGACGGAACAAAACATTTACATGCATTTGAAAAATGACACATTGAACTGTTTGATTTTCCTGCAGATTCTTCTGGAATTAAGAGAATCTCTCAGGCAGAGATAAAGCTTATGCATTTGTCTGGAAGACTTTATGATCAAACTTGCAACATTCAACATAACAAAGGATCCCATTATATCTATGTACGAGATAAATTAAATACAGCTTAAAAAAAAGGGGAAATAATTTAAATCATGTGACTGTACAGTCATCAGTTTGGGCAATTCATTGTTCCACAATGTTCACAGTATGGAGATGACCTGGTTTGGCTGACGCATGAGATACTGTTCTCTAGGTAGCTATGTGAAGCTGCATTTAGGAGCTGCCCTTGTATTCAGACTCAGATTTTAAGAGCTTGTTCATGATCAGCTCTATCTACACTGCAGAAAGAGGAAGAGGTTTATCACAGTCTTCTCCTCCCAGCCTTTAGCTTCTGTGGCTATGGAGATGTTAGCTTCAGTCTAGAAGTCTCTAGTCTGAGAATGAACTGACACAATTTGGTTTGGACAATCAGGAGGTTGAGCTCAAGTTCTAAACTAACAGGCATTGCTGAAGACTCCAGTTCTACAACTGCATGAGTATTTCACTCAGAACAATGTGCACAGTCCTTTAAACTGGCACTGAGCTGAGTTTTGACTCCTAATCAAAAGTTATAATAAAAGAGCAATCCAAGTGTTTCTGATGCACTGAGGTTGAAAGATGAAGCATCAGCAGCATGTTGTTGACCTGAATGTCCTCAAAATCCCTGAAAGCTACAGGAGAAAACAAGCAAAAGAATTCAGAGGGATGCTCAGTCTTCTGAATGTGGGTTTATCTGAAGCACAAAAGCTAGGGCTTTTCAATGAGTTGTGCATGAGAAATAAAGGCCTTTGCTGTCTTATTGCAGCTAAGTTTTCAAAGATATTAAATGCCCTGAATTCCCACAGAGTGAATAGGAAACAAGGCCATCTGGTAGCAGCATGGACACTGTGCCATGGACCAAAAAGCAAGTGAATGGAGACTGAAAGCTACACTCTCCTACGCAGATACATATTTCAGTGGAAGATAACAAATTTACAAGTTTTCAAATGTTTCTTGTTCCCTTCTGACATGGGAGCACAGGATTAACAGGAGAGCCAGCAGTACAGCAACCAACTCTTCAAATTATATTAGTCCATGTAATCCCACAGTTGTATCCCCCGTGTGCTTGATCTTGGCCTGTGTCAACTCTATTAGTCATCCCTTGTTGGTCCTAGTATCTGTAAATAACACGTCCCCCCAAATAATCCAGATAGTGTAATGCAAGGGATGCTGCTCAGTCATCTCTTACAAAAGCCAGCTATTCATGTGTTTAAATAGATAATGGTCTAGACACAGATGTTTTTCCCTAAACAAAGCAGTGGCTTAAGTTAATTTCAGAGCTGCTGAAGGCAATTATGGGAGTTTGCATCCTTAACAGTGTTAGAGAAAATCCAACCACGGCTGCTCAACGAGTAAATCAGGGAACGACAGGATGCAGGGGGGCTGAAATTTCCTTCCAGACATAGAAATGGCTCCACAGTAACATTAGTCACCATAACCTGCTATTGGGGGGATGTATGGTGGCTGGCTGCACTAACATATTAAAAGTGATTTTGTGTTTGTTAATGGTACAGGGCCCCTCATTTCTGTGATAAAATGAACAAATCCTAGAACCGAAAGTGGGAAGAAATCGAATGACTTCTAATACTCCTGACTGAAAACAGTATATAGCTTGTTTTATCAGTGGTCTTTGTTTCCTTTTGAGTTGCATTCATTGCCATGTCTGACAAAATATTTTATTTATAGCAAGAAAAGATACGATGGAGGGCACTCACTGAGCCTCCACAGATCAAGTTCCTTTTGACAATGGACTGGAAGGGGCCATAACTCCCTATCCAGGCATTTCCGCATTAAATATGATTTAGTGCCAAATTTTATGCCCTGTGAATCTCTATGCAATTTTCTGTTGGATTTCCTTTCATAAATTGTTAATTGGATGTGTTTGAAGTTGTTCTTTTGTTGAAGTTTGCCTGTGGCAGATTTTTGTCGAGATGTATCTATAAACCAAACTCTGCCTGTGAAAGAAATGACAGGAGACAAAAAGTTGAGTATATCTGATATGTTGAGTAGTTCTTTTAAAATTAAATTCTTAAGACTAAGGGTCACACGATGCTGTTATTCATCATATCTGAAAAATTATATCTGGGCACAACATTTTTATTCTGTTGGATAAAATCTTTTCACTAGGATAAAATCGTTGCTGCTTACAACTACATTTCTTATCAAATTTATTCCCCCAATGGGGAGATGCTATATGCAGCTGCTGATAGAGAAAAGGGGAAAAAAAAAAGAAGGTTTTATCTGGATGGTGACAACTTCTGCTAGTATCTGTACTTTATCAGGAGTAAAAGCAGAAGTTGCATGGCTGAGACCCCCTCCAAAGATGACCCCTTCCCAGCCCTGTGCCTGTCTCACTCCCCATTTGTATATTGGAAGGGACAGAAGGGAAGCATTAATACACACAATTTCTTCTCCTTGTACACGATGATATCACCAGTTTTATAACCCATGTCACATAAAATCACCAAGCACTGAAGTGACCTCTCTTCTACTTCCCTTATGGTCTTTAGTCCACCTGGAAGCAGAAATCTAACATGAATTCCCTGTAGTATGTAACATCAACCAGCCTTCATGGTTCACCTTCAGAGAGTTAGGGAATCTCCTGTGGCAGTAAGATGTGTACCAGTAACGTTTCAGTCCCATAGCTTCCTTTTACATCTCGATGCCCTTTCTGATTGCTTGTTACAAAACTGTTCCCTTCTCAGAAATTAAGGACATGAAAAGTTGACTGGATATGGATGAGAAATGGCTATTACTGTCAGGAAAACTTCCTTTTCCACACCACACCACAATTTCCTTTTTCAAAGGAAAACTTCTTTTCCACACCTCATCAAAGACTGAAGATATAAACTATACGACAGAGAAAAATAGGGAGACACACACATTCAGTCCCTTCAGCTCAGGTTAGATATAAGTCATATAATGAAGGTGCCCAATGTCAGCTGCAGTAAGATGGGCCTCTCACAGTCACTCCAGAAAGAACTGTAAAAGTTGATGTAAACAATGGAGATTTATTGGAACTGGATGTACAGACTGACCACCCAATGAATGACACATTAAAGGGACAGGAGGATGAAAGGCTGAGGAAGACATTCACACACTTCTACCTTCAGCTTCAGAATGAAGGCAGTTGAAAAAGAGACATGAATTCAGTGCCTGTGAAATTAGACATGAACCCACTTCTACACCATCTCCATCCAACTCCAGCTTCACCAGGAGCTGTGTCCTGGAGAGGACATTTTCTTTTCTGACTGTGTGTGAAAACATGGGAAGAGGATACTAATGGAATATCTTAAGATGGATGTGACAGAGCTGTTAGTACCATCAAAGTCGTGAAGGTAGGTCTCCTAACTGGACTGAAAACCCAACTCTGAAGATTAAGAAGGAACCCAAGTTCCTCCTTTTCTACTTCTCCACTCACATGCATATCTCAAGCAGTTGGAGCTGTCTTCATCATCACTTGGCTGTAAGACACTCAAAACTGTCTTTGATATGGACATTTTGCAAATTTGTTGCTACCTCCAGGTTCATATGAGCACAGGTAAGAGAAGTCTCACATAAGCTAATTTTGTACTACATACTGCAGGTTGTTCCAAGGACATCATCTGCAACCATGAAAATAGAGTATTTTAGAGCTCTCACATGACTCGGGTAGTAAACCAAGGAAGGTTGCTCCATCTTCTCCAATCTCCAGAAGCCTTTTGCACCTCTAGAAAGGATATGGGCAGTTCAAGAAGAAATCAACACACTTCCCACGCCTCCTGCAAACTATTACATCTCCTTAGGTAACATTTTAGCTCTGACTTCCAAACAAAATGCAAATACAAAGACGTTTCTCTCTTGCTTTATAGTATGTATAGACATATAAACAGCCAGGCTACACTTTATGAGGATATCCTATTCTCACCAGCATCCAGGCTCAGAGATTCACATTTTATTGCATGTAGAATAATGAGGATGAAGCTTTTGCATTAAAGATCAATAAAATACTTTACACTGAGGGTGGCTGTGCAGAATATTGCTGCAGTTACACTGCCCCACACATTTTCAATACTATGTTTTCACTGCAAGCTGCCCAGGAAAAAAATGTCACTGAGTAGCCAGCTTGGCCTGCCTATCTACAACATACAGCTAGGTTAAGAAGACAGATAAATTGGATTAGATGATCTTTCTCAAACCATCCTTACAAAACAACTAACCTTGCAGTCTCAATGAGATTTAGGGCTGTATCTCGCCAAGCAAAAGCCCAAAGCAATTACAGGTAGAAAGGCCTCAGGCAGGCACAGAACAAGCAGCCTGGGACTTCTAAATCTTTTAGGGGAGTGAAATAGTGGTATTACAACATTGCATTATTTGTCACAGAGAAGACTGCGGTGGTGATTGGAAGTCTGAGCACTGTTATCTTAAGGCAATCACAAATTAACCAGTTCATGCTCTCCCTTTTCACTCAGACATGGGCACATTTAAAACTAGAGTAACAACGACAACTTTTAAGTAGGGTGTTTTCAATCCTTCCTGCATGCATCACTAGCATGGGCAAATACAGGAATGAGTTCAGCATTTTCTTCCAAGTTATGTAAATTTGATTACTCTGCACCAATGTAGCATGAGAAAAAACCAGCATGGGGAAATCAGCATAAAGGGAAAGGTTGAAGTGCATTTTTATTTAAATTAACTAGAATCTTTTATGTGTTTCTATCTTCACTCTTGATCAAGTTGTTTACTTTTGAATGATGTGAACCTGAAATTGAGCAAGAAAATCACCCTTTCTACCAGCTTCCTGCTATGGAATCTGCAAGGAATTACTATTTTTAGGGAAAATGTAATAGCAGAAACTATTTTGCTAGTTTTCTGCATTTATAAATTTAATCGTTCAAGTCTCTGCAGTCATGAAGACTAAGAAAATCTATTTAGTTTCCTGGAACTCAAAGAGACTTCGTAACAAGAGTACATGGTTCACACCTCCTACTGTTTTCTTCTTCTTTAGTTTTCCTTCAAGACTTTATTACTTCACCAAATTCATTCTGAGCAATCCTGACCTCATCACCTAGGGCTGCTGTAGTTCAGAGTCGATCTTTCTGTACTCAGGGTGAGAGAATTAAATGACACGTCTGTGGTAGACGAATAAAAAGAAAATAAGCCAGGGGCCTGGGGTGTAGCTCTCTGATAACCAACATGCTTTTAAGAAGCAGAGCATATTTTCACCCCAAGGTGAAGACCAAATGTAGGAGGAATGCCCTTCCCACAGGCTTAGATAGTAATTTGTTCATGGAGATCATCAGCTTCCAGGGTATAATTCAGTTGATCATGAAGGCTACATCTTGTCATGTATTTTCACCCTGTATAACTCTTACAGATGCCCCATAAGGGAGGGAAGGGGCAGTTTATTCTGTTCTTATTTCCAGTTCTCATTTTTTTCTTAATTTGGCAACTTTATCTACCATGCAAATAGACAGTCCCATGGCAATGTGAGTGAAATGAAACAGCAACTGTGAAGAGAGGTATAGATTTCCCCTCTCTGTAATCTAACATCTTTTTATTTTCCAACCCATTTCATTGAATGACTTAAGTCTGATTACACGTGTCTACACCCATCCCTCTCAAAGCCAACTGCCTGTGCTGTCACTAGCTTCAGGTGGCATCTCTATACATGCGAAGCCAGGGGATAAACATCCCTTTAAGGCTGTCAGAAAGGACAGCATTCACTGATGTTTTTACAGCATCACATTCCTAAAGGTGTCCCTGCTCTTTCCTGGCTGTCTGCATTACATTCTCACAATTCCCCATCTCTGCACAGCTCTGCTGCTGGCACTGTGTTTTGGCTGGCACCGCTGTCTGAGAGCTGTACTGCACATCGTCCCTGGGTCCTGGTGCTAGGCAGAGAACTCCCCTGCTCTCAACTCCCTCGATGAACATCTGAACCACCCAGCATTTGTGTAAATGCAACATGCCTGCAAGAGCTCACAGACATGTCGAGACTGTCTAGAAAGGACTGGGTTGTCTCTACCTCCTGATGTATGTGCCACACAGCTGGTGAGCAGGTTCCTGCTAGAAAGGCAAACAAGAAGGAGAGTGAGTCTCTGGCTCACTCATTAACACCTGTCTAGTGCAAAAAAAAAAACCAAACCAAACAACCTGAGAAGTCTTTTTCCTGGGTTTACATGGAGGTAAGAGCCAAATTCAGCTTGATTTCCTGCAGCAGAGACAACCCCGAGCATGGGCACTGTACCACTCTGTACCGTGGAGCAGTGGCAAAGTAGGAAGGTGTTGTAAATAAAAAGTGTATTTTTCTTTCAAGAAAATGACTGATTTTTTATTTTGTATTTTGCTTTTGGAGTGCTCAGCCCCTTTTCTTAAAAAACATGTTTGACTCCCACAAAACCTCTTTGGCACCAATTCTGTAATCTGCTTTTGTTCCTAGCCTCTGGCAGGTTTTCAGTGCACGGCTCAGTGTCCAAGCAAACATTCACAGCCTGGGACTGAGGAACACTCTCGCTTAGTGACTGCTCCAGAAAATACCTGCCCATTTTACAGCCCCTGCACTGTCTGTGCACAATACTTTCACTACTGATCCCAAGTTAGGACAAAAATCAGAGGCAGCTTTTTACCTTCGCTAAGCCACATCAGGGTAGGTGGTCACTTGATGAGGATGGGGAGACAAGATTCCTTGGTTCCTGACTCTTTGTGAGAGTGAGGTCCACCTTTGTGGGAGAGGAGGAGAAAAGTCACAGGATGTCAGGGGTTGGAAGGGACACTGGAGATCTTTGAGTCCAACACCCCTGCCAGAGCAGGGGCACAGGTCACAAAGGAATGCATCCAGGAGGGTCTGTGAAAGTCACCAGAGAAGGAGACTCCACAACCTCTCTGGGGAGCCCGTTCCAGGGCTCTGTGACCCTTACAGTAAAGAAGTTCCTC
>JANIJG010009281.1:0-22410 GCA_024611175.1 Megaceryle torquata | reverse complement strand
CTCCTCCCTGTCCTCTGTCTCCTGTTCCTGGATAAACAGTGCCCAGCGATAAGGTGCCCATTTGTAAAAGGGGTGGGGACTGAACAGCCTTGGAGAAGTGTGGTCAGTGCCCCAATCACCTGACATTTTCCACCTAGACTGGTATTCCCACCCCCAATGCCACTGCCAGGAACCATGCTGGGTGACAGGGTGAGGCCGTGGCTTTTGCCACAGGCCAGATTGGACTGCATGATGGGGTGGATGACTTTTAGCCTTCCCATGGCAGGAAGGAAGAAGGACTAACTGTTGTGTATCATGCCTTGAGAAGTCTTTAGACCTGGATCCTGTCCTGTTTACCTTGTGTCAAGAGGAGGACCATGAGCTGAAGAAAGGGCTTGGATGAAGATAGAAGGCATCCCCCCATAGGTGGGATTTGATGTATTTTTACCTGTATTTGAGTTCCTGGCCTAATTAATGAACTCTCCCAGGATTGGCCCCCAGGATCTCACAAGCCAGAGATGACAGGACAACAGCACCCTTCTCACCGGGGCAGGTTTCACCCATTAAGGACAGTGATGGAGACAAAGGACACTACTGTTAGCTGGTATTTTTAGGAGTGAAAAAGTTTTGGTTCTTCTAGCTGTCAAAAAACCCAAGCACATCTTTTAGAGTTGCATCAGTTCATTTCTGAAGCATCACCACACTCCAGTGTCTGTACTGAGCCCTGAAAAATCCCCCCTCAGATCCAACTGTGCCAAAAAATCCAATTTTCCTTTTGAATGAGACTAACCCCAAAAATGCATTATGGCTGCCAATGGGTCTTTTTGTCCATGAGACCAGAGCAGGCCTGGCCCAGAGTAAACCCCTGCTGAAGTGTGTGCAGTGTGGGCATCATGTGCTCAAGACCAACTGTTTGGCTACATTGACCCACTTCTACACAGCCACCCCACTGGCTGATGGTTCTTCTTGCTCTTCCACAATGTATTGCACAGGATTTGCCATGTATCTGTGCAGCACCCACAGAAGAGGGACCTAACAGGGCCTGAGCATGAAGAACAAGTACTAATGAGGACTAACCATGTTAGAAGATCCTGTTCCTTATTCCTGACCGATCAATGCACAGAGAGATACAAACAGAAAAAGTGCACTATGGATTCTGCAGTCCAACCAACCTTCAGCAAAAGGAAGGGAAGGGGGAAAAAAATCAACCCACCCAACAAGCGATTTGACACTTCTACCTGTAAATAATTATTCATCCAAACCTAGTGATAAGCCCATGATACTGTCCATGCAGATTAGGACCTCGCTGGAGAAGAAAACCCTTCTTGCTTTCCCTCTTCCTATCAAAGGCTGTATTGTTCCCAAAGAGTTAACAGTGAAGCAGGTCTGCAGTTACCCTGGAATCATGGGGTGTGATTGGGGCACTAAAGAGCTGGAATTGATTTTTTTCAGGCTTTCAGCCCTAGAAACCCCTCCCTGACTTCCTGGTAACTCATGACCAGCAGGGTCAATAGAGCAGAAATCCTTCTAAAGGGCCAATCTGTATTTGAATTATTTAAACAATGTAGTACAGCCAAGTTAAATGGGGCTTATCAAACGTTACACCTCTTAAAACACAATTGGAGACAGAAGGATATTAACTGCTGAATGTTCCACTGCTGGTCAGAGAGAGAGGAGATGAGAAAAAAGTGGGGAGAAAGGAAAAAAAGAAAAAAAAAAAAAAAAAAAAAAAGGAAGCCAATGCAAGATGGTTTGTACAAGGGGAGGAGCAGGTGTCTGCTGCAGGTTCTTGGATAGAGATGGTTTCTTCTTCCACTTGAAGACCTTCCATGCTTACCCAAACCAGGGCTGGCTTTTCCATCATGACTCAATGGAATTAAAACTGAAGACTTGGGGTATCTGAGTTCTTAATCTGCATCATCTGCCCCCCAGGATGAGAGCAGCTGGGGATATGGTGCTAGAGGATACAGGTCTTTTTGTAGCCTTTCCTGAAGGAAATGCAGGCAGAGGTTGTTTCCATGTCGCGATAGGCTGCAAGATACTATCCCCAGGACGTGCACTTTGCCCAGAGAGGGCTGAGACATGGATATGTCTGCAGGGTACAGTGGGAAAAGGAACAGGAAGTTAAAAACCATAATAATAGCAGGATTTTCCTCTGAATTTGGGAGCCAAACAGAAAACTCTCATATACTGAAAGTCTAAGGTTGACTAGAGAAAGTCCAACGTCCTGAGCAGCCCCAGAAGATGTCTCAGGGTATTTTTTTCCCATGAAAGCATTGAACTTGCTTAAGCTTGGGAGCCAGGAATTAGTCCAGGAAGATGTCCAGAAAAACACCTTATATAAGTGAAAACAAACAAGAATCCATCCAGACCTTTTTCTGGCCATGTATCCTGCTTTACCCCAACCCTTTCATGGTGTTACAAGTGCACTGGGAAGATCAGAGGGTCACTGGTGGGCTGCAAAGGGTAAATAGTTCACAGGTAATTCATGCACTGGCATTTTCACATGACTTATTTGACCTGGAGAGAAAACAAATATGTTTTCTTTCACGTGAAAGCGTGATCTGCCAACAGACTGCAAACAGGCCCCTAAAGAGCCTGAATTCACTAGATGATGTATGGACAGGTGAGAAATAATTCAGCCACCTACAGCTGTGCAATATAGGGGAAAGAATATAGGGGGAAATGGTTTGTAAATTATTCATGGACCAAAAATGTATAAATATTGGTTAAATGACTTGCAAAGGTTTTACCAGAAAGCATCAAGTCCAAAGCAAAGGAGGAAAGAGGAAAAAATAGAAATTAACAATGGTGTCTCGATCATAGGATCATAGAATCACAGCAGGGTTTGGGTGGGAAGGGACCTTTCAAGGTCATCCAGTGCAACCCCCCTGCAGGGAGCAGGGCCATCTGCAACTAGAGCAGGGTGCTCAGAGCCCCGGCCAACCTCACCTGGAATATTTCCAAGGATGGGGCTTCTACCATGTCTCTGGGCAACCTGAACCAGGCTCTCACCACCCTCATCACAAAAAGTTTATTCATTCTCTCCAGTCTAAATCTCCCTCTTTTAGTTTCAAACCATCACCTCTTGTCCTGTCCCAACAGGCTCTGCTAAAAAGATTGACATTTTTAAATGACCCTCATCCTTTATTAATATAACTACTGTGCTACCTCTGAGTTAATTAACCCTGCCAAATAATAGGAATTCAAATTGTTTTCTTTATGCTCCCCAAGAACTGATTTTGGTGGTGTCTTTGCCCACCCCTGAGATGAGTTGCTGTGCCCATGCTGAACCTCCAGCCTGACGTCAGCAGGCTGGGGACGTGCAGTTGGCCAGAACTGTCCAGGAAAACCCAGAGGGAAACATTTCCTGCTGCAAAAGTCTCTCCCATCCAAACTGGAACATTTCAGGAGACGTTGCTGATTTCACTGAGGTTGTGTATTCTTTTTTTTTTTTTTTTTTTTTTAAATAAGAAGATAAATAATGAGGGGAAGGAGAGGAAAGTTTTCCAGACTCCGTTCCATCCTTTTTATCAGAAGTTAGGAATATAAGAAGGTGCCTTGCGGCTCAAATCCAGCCCAGTGCTATCTCAGTATTTGACATTATTTGTCATTTGGGGAAGAATTTCAAAATGTTTAGATTTCGTTATGGTTCAAAATGAAGCCCCAAACTCAACCCTTCCTCCCCCTCCTTGCCAAGCAGTGTTTGCCATCCTTCCCCAACTGCGCTTTTAGGACCACTGTTTGAAAAGCCAAACAGATTTTTTGCCAATGTCCATAACCTGCAGCTCAAATAAATCCAGGCTCTGGGTTTGCTCACTCGGATCCATCCCCAGGTACCCTCTGCCTTCCCGTACATGTGGGGTTCTTGTCCCCATGGGCTCTGGATGTCACATCTCCAAGGGTTTCTTCCACCTTGAACAGTGGATATCTCAGCGACAGTCACCATCACCAGCAGCCCCTGCTGCTTTCCCACCCTGCGGCACCAGGTGATGTTGGGAGAGGACGAGATGATCACAATATTGAGAGATCAAGCCAAGCAAATGGAGGGTTTATAAACTCCTGGATGAGCCCACAGACTGCAAGGTCACCCCTTATCTGAGTTTGCAGAGGGTTTGCAAAGTGCTGGCAACCCTCCAAATATGTTTGGGAGTCTTTACTCTAACCTAAGGCTGCTGGACTCCCACATTTGACATTTTCCAAGTGCTGTTAAACGACGAGGCAGTGACCGGGAACAATGTGTGATTATAACAGCCGGCTGGGACAGGCAAAGCTGCTAGCTGAGGCTTTCCAAGAGCTGCATCAAGTGTGAAGGCTCAGCAGCCTGGCCACCCGCCCCGCAGGAGCCGTTTTCATCAGGGATGCTGCTGGGTGAGGGGGGGAGTGACAGGCAGAGTCAGCACTTGCCCCTCCAAAGCATTTTAATTGCAGCCCAAAGGTGAAGTAATGAAATTATGCAAAGGACACCTTTATCTGAGATGCTCTGGTTGCCTCTGCTTTGCCTGAAGATACCCCTCAGGCAGCACCAGCAAGGCCCAGTGAGGGATGCCAAGCACCACTCTTTGCCCATGGGGTCAGGGCCGCTACACCCATTTCAGAGAACCATAGAATCATAGAATCACAAAACTATAGAACCATAAAACCATAGAATCATAGAATCACAAAACTATAGAACCATAGAACCATAGAATCATAGAATCACAAAACTATAGAACCATAGAACCATAAAATCATAGAACTATAAATTCATAGAACTATAAATTCATAGAATCATAGAATTCTAGAACCATAGAATCATAAAATCACAGAATACCAGGTTGGAAGGGACCTCAAGGATCATCTGATCCAACCTTTCGTGGTAAAAGCAGAGTCTAGATAAGATGGCCCAGCACCCTGTCCAGCTGAACCTTAAATGTGTCCAATGCTGGGGACTCCACCACTTCCCTGGAGAGATTATTCCAGTGACTGATTCTTCTCCCTGTATAAAATTTTCTTTGTGTCTGATTGGAATCTTCCCAGGAGTAACTTGTCCCCATTACCCCTCATCTTTTCTACAACTCCTTGTGAAAAGGGAGTCTCCATCTTGTTTGTAGTCACCTTTTAAATACTGGAACATGGTGATAAGGTCTCCCCTAGACTGTCTTTATTTCAAGGCTAAACAAACCAAATTTTCTCAGCCTTTCCTCATTGGGCACCTGTCCAGTTCTTGGATCTTCTCTGGACTCTCCCCAGCCTGCCCATGTCTTTTTAGTCAAGTGAGGACCAAGACTGAACCCAGTATTCCAGGAGTGCCCTGACAAGCACTGAGTAGAGTGGGATAATAACTCTATCTCTGGTGGTGATGCCCCTGTTGATGCAATCAAGCATCCCACTGGCTGCAGCAGCAGCACAATTTTTACTCATGTTGAGCTTGTTGTCCACCAGGACTCCCAGGTCCCTTTCTGCAGAGCTACTCTCCAGCCAGGTAGATCCCATCCCATGTTGCACTTATTTCACAAAGAAATGTAACAAAAAGTAGCCTTATGGATGATTTAGAGTCAGTAAAGGAGCTTATGGACTTGAACCTGGGCTTTTTGAGGTCTGCATTAACCCCCGCATGGACTATTCTAATCATTTGTGCCTTAATTAACCCAGCAGCAGCAAGGGCTAACCACAGTTCAGGAGCTGCATTCATTAGCATATGTGATCAATAAATTGCACAACAATTTAAATGAGCTGAGGTGCCCTAATTCTTCTCTGGGAATGTTTCTGTTATTTTGTGGGAAAAAAGGGGGAAGAGAGGAAATCCACGTTGAAGACAGATAAAACTATAAACTGGCTTGTTTGATTTCCCCTTTTCCTTCCTTTTATCTGGGTGGAAAACTGACTGTGCAGGACAGGGAGTAAAAGAAAACAAAAGAAAGAGGAAGGGAAAACAAAACAAAACAAAAGTGTTGTTTTTCCTTCTTCCTTTCTCAAGAAAACAAATCCAGAAAATTTCTTCCAAAACAGAGTTTTTCACCCAGCAGCTGCCCCACTTAAAAATATCTGGTTTTGAGAGGAGAGGAACGGCTGAGGAGAAGCGGGATGTGCTTGAATACAAATTGGCTTGGAAGTGCAAAGGGGGTTATTAGTCAGATAGGGAGGATTATTTCACATCGCGGCCACCTATACAACCACGCGTGCGACCGCCTAAATCAAATGTCAGCTTAATCACCCTGGTCAAAGTCTTCTGGTGACAAGCAAGGCTTGTTGGACTGTGGATCAACAGGGAGGGGGAGAAATTCAAGGATTCTATATACACAGATTTTCTGGCTTTGGTTAGAAACCCCGGGGTCAGAGCAAAGCTCTGATTTCAAACAACTTCATTTTGAGTGATCCTGTTTATTCCAAGCGTCTGCTGAGGCTTTGACTCCAAGATATTAATACAAAATAAATAATTTTCGCACAAGCTATTTTTATCTCAGTTTGCCAGAAACAAAGCAAGGCAGCCGCAGAATGGACACGTGAGCAGTGGAGAGGGAGCGAAAGGGAGCTGTGGGATGCTGTGATTTTCTGGGCAGATGAAAGACACATGGAGAACCACTGGCAAAGGATGCTGAGCGAGACCTCCTCAGACAGCAAGATGAAGGATGTTTTTGGGTGGTGGGAAACTCCTGGGCTGTGTTAGTCCATGAGTTTTATGGCATCTAAATCCACTGCTGTTCGAGAGACAGGGTGTGTGACTTGTAAAACAGGCATCTTAGCCTCTGAAACTGGTAGGCTTCAAAGAATCATAGAATGGTTTAGGGTGGAAGGGACCTTATAGGTCATCTAGCTTCAAGCCCCCTGCCATGGGCGGGGACACCTTCCACCAAAGCCCCATGCAACCTGATATTGAACACTTTGAGGGATTGGGCATTCACAACCTCTCTGGACAAACTGTTCCAGTGTCCAGTGTTCCAGCACCTTCACAGTAAGGAATTTCTAGGGTTGTCTAAGGGTTTAGAGGTTCAGAAATGATGGCACACATGAAGGCCATCAGCAAGGCAAGGAGAAGGCAGCTAGTGAAAGTGCAAAGTGATTGCCTCCTGAAATCACAGCCCTTAACCTGTATCTGTGTCAGGCACAGGATGTGCTCTCTGCTAACACTGTGGCCCCTCCATGAACGCGAGCACTGGCCGGACCAGTAAAGGTTTTCCCACCTGGATACACATCATGGAGGGACACATGCTGACCCCAAGGTGTTTTGCATGCTCAGACTCACACAGGCGGAAGAAGGACCTTCAGATTTGCTGGACAAAGGATCTGGTGTCAGAGGCTCCCCCTGGAGTGGGCAAGGAGTTGATTGCTGTGGAGATGTAGGAGGCATTCTCCAGAGTCTGAGAGTCTACAGGGAGAGCACATGGCTGGAGAACTCTACCTACCATTCATATATGGGTCCTGTAGTCCTGTAGTTCTGGTGCTGGTTTTTAAGGACCTCTTAAACCATGTATTGTTTGATCTAGCTAGCTAGCTTAAAAAATCAGATTATAAAAAGACATACATTCATTTAAGCTGTAAGATCTCCAAGATGGGGCTGTGTCCTACTGAAGGTGAGCACTGCAATGAGTTAAACTACTGGGTTGTAGAAGAAGCAGAGCAGGCTTTAGGTACACAGGCATTTCTTGGGAATAACAAAAAGTAATTGAAGATACAGATTTAAACACCATTATAACCATTCTGGTTCTGGATATCCATCACCTCCAACTTCTAGAAGCCGGGGGAATGTACCAGGGGAGAACCACTCACAAGCTCAGCTTTGTCACATCTTTTTTGACAGACATTTCCTAACAGCCTCTCTTTTCAACTTGGAGGCAGGAGGTGTAAACACAGCCCATCACTGTCACAAATTACACATTTCAGGTTTCCATGTTTGGCAAAACCAGAGCTCAGCATAGCTCTAGTGTAAAGTACTGGTTTGATTTAATGGTCACCCTTGGAGACTGCAGGTAGCTGGACCAATATCATGTTAATAAGGTCTTGATCTCAAATAGACCCCATAATACTGCTTAAATGCCAATAAAATCATATGTTTTTTACCCATTGTTCCTGGCAGTGCTTGGGATCTTCAGCATCCCTAAGGAAATCTGTGAATAACCCGACTTTGACATCTCACCAGGACCAAGGCAGCAGAGCAGAGGGGGCCAGCTGGCTTTCCCAAGCCATGAGCTGTAGGCATCTATTAACAATTAGCTTCTTGGCTCCACTAAGTGCACTCAGCCTGACTTGGTTTTATTGGCATCACCCATCTCCCAGTAAATGTGATAAGAGAGTCTGATTAGCCACGGCGTTCAGACCGGGCTCTGAGCTAGTCTCCTGCACAGCTGTCTGAAAGCTACATACCACATGTGCTTTCCACACCACACTTCCAAGCCCAGGAGGGTCTAATGAAGATTTTCCCGGGACCTCATTGTTTACTTTTAAGCAAGCATCAGAATTAAGACCAATTTAGCTGCTCCTTCTTTTCCTTTTCTTTTTCTTTTCTTTCCTTTTTTTTTTTTTTTTTTTTTTTTTTTTCCAGCGGGCTCAGTCTAAACATGCTTCTCAAGAAAGAGACTTTTTTATTGCCAAGACAACGCTTGATAAGGGGAGATCATCTGTCTGCAAGAAAATGACTTCTGTGGGGTTCGGAAAGTGGTCCCAAGGGTCTGATTCCAGCACAAGCAAAACCCCTGGAGAACATTAAAGAATTATAACCCCCGTGATAAGGTACTTTCTTTTATAGTTTTTAGGTTTTTTTGTTGTTTTTTTTTTTTTTTTTTATTTCATAGTAATAGTCACAGCTTAAAGATAAGAACTACAGACATTTTGTTTAACTAGGCTCTTGTTCCTTGGTGTGGGGCTCACTGGCATCCATCAAACTCCTTTGTGATTTAGATGAATACCTGATTCTTCTGATAAGGGAAAGTGTAAGTCAACACAGTTCTGTTGTAATTGGGTGTTACCTGTTTAGATATTGAACGGCTATCTCAGCATCAGTTCACAGTCAAGCTTGGCTTTACCTTTCCCTGCTTGGTGCAGAGAGAATGTCTCTCAGGTTTGCACTGGCCCCCAGGTGTAGCAACAAGCACTTTGCAAGCATCTTTTCTCTTCTGTCTTGTAGAGGTGGCCACAGGACGTTGTGGATGCTAAAAATCAATGTACATTTAGTGACTGGAAAAACAATTACACAAAGTCCCCACTTCAGGTTCAGCATGATCCCTGGCCACAGACTGGTGGAGACTGTGTGCTTCAGCAAAGAGGTACTGCCATAGCCTTATTTTGCTGATATCATTTATTTTAATAAGCAGCATTTCATGCTTATAGTATTAAAAAAAAAAAAAAGATATTACTGACATGTGCATGGTAGCAGCAATCTCTGACCCTCAGCATAGCAAGACTTCTTGAAAGACATGAACCTGTTGCAGTGGGTCCAAAGGAAGCCATAATAATGACCTGAGGGCTGGAACCCCTCTGCTGGGAGGCCAGGCTGGAAGACTTGGGGGTGTTTGGCCTGGAGAAGAGAAGGCTCCAGGAAGACCAGAAGGGGCCTTTCAAGACTTCCAGGGGCCTGTCAGAAAGATGGGGACAGACTTTTGAGCAGGGCCTGTTGGGACAGGACAAGGAGGGATGGGCTGAAACTAAAGGAAGAAGATTTAGACTGGAGAGAAGGAAGAAATTGTTGACACTGAGGGTGGTGAGAGCCTGGCCTAGGTTGCCCAGGGAGGTGGTAGAAGCCCTATTCCTGGAACCATTCCAGGTGAGGTTGGCCAGGGCTCTGAGCACCCTGCTTTAGTTGCTGATGTCCTCGCTCAGTGCAGGGGGGTTGGATTAAATGACTTTTAAAGGTCTCTTCCAACCAAAACCTTTCTATGATTCTTTGCACTGGATGATGAGATACTAAGACATCTCAAAGCCTGGTAAATTTGCAACCTGAAAACAAACCAGAAAAGGAGCCCAGTAACGTATTTGATGACTGCCATGAATCAGGACTTCTCAAAGGAGAAACCATAGCTCCTAACTTGGACCATATCACTTTTACTTAGATGCCAGTGTCCCGGGAAACTACTACTTTACTTCTAACAAAAATAAAAGCACCTGATCTCTGCTAACAAGAATAGCTAGAAACAAACAAAAAAAGATTGAAAGACAGAACAGTCTGAGTCTCCCACCTGCAGACTCTGAGGGCCAGAGAGTTGAAGAGATGAAATGCAAATCATTAACCAAAATGTTCATTTTTGGATAAGGAATACCCCGAAGGCTGCACACTATTTGCTCTCTCTCTGCCTGACGTCTTTAGCAGAGATAAGGTCAGGAACCTAAAGTGAAGAAGCAGTGTAGAAGTCAGTCATTAGCAGCAAGGTGATCTCTTCTGCTTCCATCGCAAGTTTCAGTATCACTCTACAATTTTTCATTATTTCCGTGGCCTAAGTCAAGGCCTCAACAAACTCCCTGGAGCTGCAGAGGTGTGAGCAGCAGCACAGAACAGCAGGGATCTCTCAGGAACTGCTGGTAGAGGGGCCAGGAATCTGTCAGTGAGATGTAGACTGGAAGGATTCATACAAGGGCTGTAAAGGGATGTTTGGATGTATCTCTGTCCCAAAATCAAAGGTCGAGGGAGGTTCTCCTTCCCTTCTACACTGTCCTCGTGAGGCAACATCTGGAGTACTGTGTCCGGTTCTGAGCTCCTCAGTTCAAGAGACAAGGAACTACTGGAGAGAGTCCAGTGGAGGCTACGAAGATGCTGAGGGGGCTGGAGCATCTCTGTGCCCAGGAAAGGCTGAGAGCCCTGGGGATGTTCAGCTGAAGAAGAGCAGCCTGAGAAGGGAGCTGAGCAATGCTGAGCAAGAGCTAAAGGGCCCTTTAGGGGGCAAGAGGATGGGGCCAGGCTCTGGTCAGTGGTGCCCAGCAACAGGATAAGGGGTAACAGGCACAAACTGGAACCCAGGAGGTTCCATCTGATCAGGAGGAGAAAGTTGTTTGGTGTGAGGGTGTGAGAGCCTGGCCCAGGCTGCCCAGAGAGGTTGTGGAGTCTCCTTCTCTGGAGAGATTCCAAACCCACCTGGACACAGTGATGCTGGGCCCCCTGCTCTGGGTGACCCTGCTGGAGCAGGGAGGTTGGACCAGACGATCTCCATAGTTCCCTTCAAACCCCTACCATGCTGGGTTTCTGTGATGTCCCCAAATCATTGTGACATCTCTTATGCTAAGCCTATGCCACTGCATTGCATCCTGAGAATAAACACTCAAAGCTGGATAAATAAGAATAGCATCAGGGTAGACACAGCTTTTTTTCCCTGAAGTGGGATCCAGGCCTTCAAAAAGAGTAAGACCCAAAGCCTGGTTTCTCCTCAGCCTCCCCAAAAGCTTTTGCTCAATACAAAATCTTGGTTGATCCCCTTCATCCAAGGTCACACACCACCTAAAACATTATCTTGGCCATCATCAAGGCTCCTCTCTGTGGAGCTCGCTATGGGTTGGGTGAGCACCTCTTGACAAGTGGAGATCATTCCATTGGCCTCAACTGTCCTCAGAGGCTGGGAATATTTGATATTGGGAGAGACCTGAAAAAATGCTCCAGCTTATGCAGTTGAAAAGGCAGCATGTTGTGTTGGCTTGTGTTTATGAGTTTAAAAGAATTTCTTGGCCACCACACTGTTAGAAGACAGGGATTTTATGGTGGTGTAGAGAAAGGCAGATATATAGATATGTATGTATATAAACTGCTAAATATACTTTTAGCACATGAGATCTAAGGTTTAAGAGGCTATTTCCTGGCTTAGTCTAATTCTCTCTCTAGAACTTTTCCTTCACAATAAAAGAAATTCTGGATGAATTAACGAACCACTTTTCCTCTTATCTGTCGTTCCTGTTATCTCACTCCAAGGCAAAGGCTGGGAGCTGAGAGACAGCCAGGGCATACCATTTTACAGCTCGCCGTCCCACCGTTCCCCTGGGCTCGCATCAAATGCCAGGAAGATTTGTTAAAAAACAGTCTGTCATTCTCAACCCAACCACACAGGAGAAATAGCAATTACGTGGAAATGTGGTGCGGAGGAACATGGTTTAGTGGTGACCTGGCAGTGCTGGGTTAAGGGTTTGGCTCAATGATATTCAAGGTCTTCCACCCAAAACAATTCTATGATGCTTTCAACCTATCTCCTTGCAGCATCATGCCATCTCCGGCAACATCAAGCAGAAAAACCCCACCATTAAAATAGGTCCTTTCTCACAGGACCCAAATATCCTTCCAAGAAGGGCCCTGCTCCATGGTCATCTAGGAACTGCAGCAGCCTTAGTGTCAAAGGCAGTATGGATGCCCAACACTGGGTCTCAGGACAAGCTGTTATTTCCAAGGTTTTCCAGACATGGACAGGGCACGTGAAGCACAGAATGGTGGGGGTTGGAAGGCACCTCTGGAGATCATCTAGTCCAACCTCACCACTAAAGTAGGTTCACCTAGACCTTCCTTTAGGTCCATGGCAAACTGCATGACTTGCAGTTATGCCACTGTGAAGTTCTGCCTACAGAGAAGTGTCAAAATAGATATTGCCACAGGTGAAACATGGCTGTGGTTGGACATCCACTGGGTGACACTGGAGGGAAGGGGGGGTGAGCTGGTGCTGAATGCCCAGGTGTTTGTTACCCCTTTTTTTTTTTCACCATCCTCTTGCACAGGAGAGTTCACCTGTACACCAGGAAGCGAATAAATCAGGAACTGGAAATTGGAGATGCACATCTGAATGAACCAAGAGGTCTTAGTTTTCAGCATGATCTCACGCCCAGAGCAATGAAGAGGTACAAAATCCTGCTTGTCCTCCCAGCCCTCTCTGTCACCTCCTGAGGGACTTTAGGAAAGCCTCCTGCTTTGATTTCCCTTCCTGTAAAATAGGAATGATACCTCCTTCCTCTGAGATCAGCTACTGAAAAAGGATGTGCAGCATCATAAAATGATGATGATCAGAATGACTTGCCTCTTCCCATTTGTCACAGATACAGATCTGGCCCAATAATTCCACAAACATTTCATTCTTAACAACTTTAATACTCTGATCTGATTTAAAAAGAAACAGAAACCTGGAGTTTAAAAGCAGGTGGGTTTTATCACCTCTTTTATTATTTAATTTGGCTGGAATGTCTTTCTTTTATTTTAAGATGAATGAACCTTCTGCTGACAGCAAATCCCTTACTTCTTGCTTTCAAACCAAAATTGTTGGGATTTTAGGGGATTTTCTGTAAAAAAAAAAAAAAAAAAAACAAAACAAACACACACACACAAAACCAAACACCTTCCCTAGTAGTGTGTTCAGCTGCTACCCTGAAAAACGACAACTAAAACCACAGTATCCTTCTGGGGAAGTTACTCCACATAGTTTCAACCCAGAATGTTTCTTGTCTCTCCTACTCTGACAGGCTTAGATGCCCAGTCCTTCAGATGTCCACATAAATTCTGTCTATGGTAAGGACAACTTTAGGGTGTCTGGGAGCAGGTCTACATCCCTGCACCTACCTGCCATGATGCTCTAATCAGGGCTTGGACCTCTTTGAAGTTATGGTGAATCATATGAAGTTAGGGTGGGCAAGTGTGGTTTGCCACCCAAGCTGCAGGAAACTGTGCCTCTAAGACACATAAAACCTGGTACGAGGAACCTTGCCATAGCATATGTCTTCCTAAGACTGAGCACTTGCTTGCACACTGCCAGAGAAGACTTGCTTGGATAAGACAAGTTAGCTGTAAATTCAGCTTGAAGCCAACCCTGACAGAGGAGTGGACAGTGTGGCCTTCACAGATAGATAGCACAGAGGGGTTGGCTCATGTTATTACTGTCCAGCTTCCCAAGAGGTAACATCTCCAGGAAAACACCATGACTTCCTTGCTATTGATGAAGATGCAAACAAAAGATCATTGGTCAAAAATGACCTAGGTGACAGCTAAGCTAAACATGTGGATGCCTGGTATTTGCTGGTAAAATTCTTTTTAAGATGGAAACATGTGGCTTTCCCTCTAGACAAATATCCTCCTGAGCAGCAGCATGAGAGCTGATAGACTTCCATCCAGCAGAGCGCAAAGCTGGACACCTACAAAACTCTCCTGAGCAACCTTAGATTATCCTGTACAAAATAAATAAACAAATAAATAAAAGTACAGTCACTTCTCCATATTTCTAACTCTGTATAAGCCTGTCCAACTGCCCATTGTCAATGCCTTTATCTCTCTCTCCTCTCACCCCTGAGGGATGCCACTGCTTGTCCCAGCAATGAAGGACCTCAGCTGACCCAGGACACCTGTAAAGTAGAGCTACAACCTTACAACCCAAACAGAAAATACAGCAGGAAGATAAATATTTTATTTAGACAAGCCATGTCAGGCACAATTAGAGGTTGGACTTTGCTTCTTCACCTTGTGTGGATTATGAAGTTATTTTCTTGCTGCATCAACAGCTTGTGCTCACCAGAAGTAACCTCTGCATCTTTTAAGTGCAGAATTCATGGGCTCTGCCAAGTGGACAGGAAACTAATGAAGTTTAAATGAAGAGCTGCTCCCTTTTCTAGCTGAGTGATTATTTCTTTTGATTTAATATAATCCTGGCAGAGTGCTCCTGATCTAATCACAGGAGCTTGCACTTTGTGATCCAATTACTGCCAAGATTCTGGACATTGGTTTTGCTTTGATGGGAACATTTAAATGTGTGAACTTCGCTGGGGTTGGCTAACAGCTCTCAGCTCTGGGATCTCATGTCATTTATAAACCCAGCGGAAATCGTTGAAAATTGGTGGTCTCAAAATACCACCTTTAGAAATCAGGTTTTTCTTCATGGGAAAGAAAGAATCCTCTTGTTTGGGGAAGGAAAAAATACAAAATACTGTGATTTTCCAGAGACCAGAATATCTACTTCACCGTTAGCCAGTCTTGCAGCCTGTCCCTAGCTTAGTGATGCAAACAGCTCCTGGCTCAGCTTTTCTTCTAGACAGAGTCTACAAATCCTGATACCTGGCACCTATTCCTAATCTTACCTACAGGTCTTCACTCCTCTGCCAAACCTGGATTGAACTAGTCAGTAAATTTAAATTATGTCTGGACAAATGTGCAGCCAGCACACTCACATAGTTGCATTTTTAAAAAGGAAGCTACAGACACAGAGATAACACTGAGACTGTTTTCCAACAGCCTTCCCCAGCCCAAATTTGCACAAAGTTCACCCCATCCCTGGAACCATTCCAGGTGAGGTTGGCCAGGGCTCTGAGCACCCTGCTCTAGTTGCAGATGTCCCTGCTCAGTGCAGGGGGGGTTGGACCAGATGACCTTTAAAGGTTCCTTCCAACCCAAACCATACTATGTTTTTATGAAAGTTGGGGTGACAACAAATGATTTCAGCTCAAGACATCTGGCTTGCACACTGATTTTCCAGTGCTGTTGCCCAAACATGATCACGTTGCACCTTGAGTCTTTCACGACCCAAAGTTTCCATGGTCACCTATCCCCTCCCAACACTGCCAGCAGAGAAAGCGGCTCCTGGGGTCTGCCTTGTGAGATAGCATCACCCCACTGGCTCCCAAAGTCTTCATTACCATGCTGCTGTCCAGTGTTTGCTCATGTCCTCACATTGTCCCCAACACTGATAACTCCTTTGGTCAACGTTATCATCTTATCACCACAGTGGCATCAGCCCTCCACGTTTCACAGGGAGGGCATCAAGCTCTAGCCGCCGATAGACTTATCTATAAGCTCATTCAGGATTGTTTTGATCAATGGTTTAATCTCTGTTTGGATGGTCAAATTCCTCCCTCCCTTGTCTGCAAGCTGGATGTTGGGATGAATGCCCCTCGGCTCGTGCCATCCCAGGTCCTGGCTACATGGAGAGCACATCAAAGTCAACAATTCACCATTTGCACCCCATGGATGGGCCTTTATTATCCTTTTTTTTTAGCAGACAGGCATCCAATGTTGCAAGAGAGGCACAGTGGTCTCTCCAAGGTCTCAAGAACACTGAGAATTGAATTAGGGTTTCCCAAACCTTAAGGATGTCCTTCTCTAACTGCTGTAAAGGACTGGTCAGGGCATTAACTGTGCTGACAGCCAAAGACAGGAGCCTTGGCCAGAGACACCTTTCCTGATATCTTTTGAAGACGTGACCATTTGCTTGGCTTTATTTACCAAGCAACCTTCTTCCAGTCAATGGAGTGGAGATAAGTGCATGCAGAGATCTTGATGAGATCAGGACTCATCTGACAGGAAAAGAATAGGGTGGAGAAGAAGAAAGAAAGAAAGTAAAAGTAAAACCTCATTGATGATCCAGGCTCCAAAATAGGTCAAAACTGAAGGGCAGAGGTCTCCTCCAAATACTTCTCTATTAAAAAACAGAACAAAACAAAACACAAAACAAAACAAAAAACAAACAAGCAAACAAAACCAATGTAACAATGTAAGGCATTTTGGCTCCAGCACTGAACCAGCAGCAGAGAGAAAAAACACAAGAGCAAAGGAAAGGGAAACTAATAAAAATAGATAAAAATTGAGGGGGATCTATGTATTTTCCCCTCTTTTTTTCTCTTTTTTCAAACACACAAGAAAATGAAATTGCCCAGGAATTCTAAAAACATTCCACCCCCAACAGAAGCTGTCCTCACTCTCCACTGTGTGTTTAACATTAATGGCCAACTTTATAACAGGTGAGGAAACAAAAGCTCATTTCACAGAAGGAGGACCTGGCCTGGAGGTCCAGCTGGACTCACTTTACATGCTTCTAAGTGTCTAAATTATTGTCAGTAACTGGAGGAGAGGGACACTTCCTCCACCTGAGAAGCAGCCACCTCTCTGGAGTGACTGCGGAGGGACATCAAGCTTACATGATTTGCCCCAAGTTTGCAGCAGAGCTAAAGGAATTGGCCACAGCATCCTCAGAAACATCAGGTAAATGATAATTGAGCCAGGTGGCTACATCCATCCCATTAAAACCTAGCTCCTTTTCAGAGCAGCAAGAGGCAAACCACCTCATGGGAATGGTCCTGGCATGTTCCCACAAAGAGTTTGAGATATGTCTCTTCAGTTGTCCCTATGGATGATGTCTAGAATCCTTGCTCCAGTGTGGCTAAACCTTCTAGGAGATATCCTGCCATAAAATCTTCTGGGAGACCCTTAGTAGAGAGATCATACTCCCAGTCAATGACAGAGCAAAGTGGACTCATAGTTGTTTCCTGCCACCATCTCCTAATCTCCACATTTGATGGGACTCCATCAGCTTCAAATAAATTGAGTCCCTAGAGAAAGGGAAGGGACTGATCCTGGAAGATAAGGAAGGTGGCTGACTCTGGCCTTGCTTTCACCAGATGCACCTCAGCCATAGTCCCTGCCTGGAGCAGAAGTGGTATGTGTAAGACTTGATGTGATCTTGTTCAGATGAGGATGAAAGGGGGGCATCCGTTTTGCAATTCATGGAAGGTGTCTGGATAGCAGAAGAAAGGAGCAGATCAGAGGGATTCTAATGATTACAAACAACCCCTGATTTTTGCCCATGGCCTTGAATGTCTGAAGAAAGTAGAGACAGCGGAAGCAATTCTCCAGGTATCTCCCTCATAGCCACAGCGCCCGAGATCTACCAGGTGTGAACAAGCTGTGCATGGCATATTAACCCACATCTCCTCTGGTTTGGGTCTGAAAGCCCAAGGACAGACAAAAGGCAGGAAACAAGACAAGCTCAGCTAAGGCTCAGAGATACTCTTCACTCAGCTGATCACAGGAAAATGAAAGATTTTAGGTTGCCCATAAAAAAAACCAAACAAAACTGTGATTTATTCCAAATGGGATATGAGGTGTCCAGAGCACGTGTCTTGTGAGGAGCAGCTGAGGGAGCTGGGGCTGTTGAGCCTGAAGAAAAGAAGGCTCAGGGGAGACCTCCTCACTCCCCAACAACTCCCTGACAGGAGGTTGGAGACAAGTGGGGTTGGTCTCTTCTCCCAAGGAACAAATGACAGGACAAGAGGAAATGTCCTCAAGTTGCACTGGGGAAGGTTTAGGTTGGATATTAGGAAAAATCTCTTCCCCACAAGTGTTGTGAAGCATTGGAACAGGCTGCTGAGGGTAGTGGTGGAATCCCCATCCCTGAAGGGACTCGCTTTGTCCCACTTGCTTGAAATGCCAGCACATCTTCTCACCAGAACAATATTCCCCTTAGAGTCAACCATGAAGATGATGGTCACCTAGAAGTGAGAGCAAAGGAAAACCTCTGCCTCTGCCCCTGCCCAGGACCTCTGAAAGGTCAGGGAACCCTGCTCACCCTAAAAAAGATAAAAGCTCCCACCAAAACTTTTTTTTTTTCTCACTCAAGATGTCAACTGGTCTAACAAAAGCTACATCATCTCCCTGCACTCCTGCTCCTCCTTCATCGCTGTTTTTATGTTACTAGCAAGAATGTTAAGTTTAAAACATCTCAGACCAGTTATGGAGCAAGAACCCAAAGGTGGTTGCAAGATGCAGTTCACACTGTCTGGCTCAAGCAGAGGTTTCACTTTCTTTGATGAACACAGATGAGGATCTCCCACCACCTTCCTTACGACATCCACCCAGACCCTGGTTCCTGGCCAGGGTGGGACAACATGGGGCTGATCTCTCCTGCAAGCCTGGCCCAGGTTGCCCGGAGAGGTGGTGGCTGCCCCATCCCTGGCCCCATTGCAGGGGAGGTTACTCAAGACTTTGAGCAACCTGCTCTAGTTGCAGATGTCCCTGCTCACTGCAGGTGGTTTGGAACCAGATGACCTTTAAAGGCACCTTCCAACCCCAACCATGCTATGATTTTATGATTAACACCAGCGATTTTTTTTTTTTTTCACAGTGCAAACCCAAAAGAGGAGAAGCAGGAGCATGAGGAGGCTCTTCCCGGTGGTAAAGAGAAGCTGGAAGCTTTATTTGTGAAGCCACAGGAATCTCATCAGCATAGTCTGAATTCCTGCTGCCGTGAGCGAGGCTGGGGAAGGTTGCAACGTTTGCTTGGCCGGAGAACAGCAGCACAAGGCGTGCTCTGAGTGTTTCTTTTGAAGGGATATTTCTGGAAAGTTGGACAGACCCATAATTAGGAAAGAAAGAAATGCTTGTGATGTCACCTCAACTCCAGAAGTTGCTGTGTAGATCACACAGAATTTAGATACAACCCATAGAAGCCCTGGCAGCACTTGGAGGTTAATGACCATCTATTTATTAGCACCACTTCTGTTCATCCAGCCTCTCTCTGATCCCAAACATCCCCAGCACTGAAGGAGCTGAGTCCTTCCCACGTTCTGTTGTCCTAACACCTCACAGGACATCTGAGGCTTTGAGGCACCTGATTCCCATGGGAGTTTGGATCCTGCTTTACTTTATAAATCTGGGGCCAGGGCAGCCGGGGGAGGCTGCGTGAGAATCTTCCGAGTCCCTGCCCAGTGTCCTGAGCTCAGGGAACTCAGATCCAGGTAAAGAGAGGAAGATTCCCAGGAAGCACCCAGCTGCCTTCACTGTCCCTGGCTGGAGGACACACTCATCCTGCTCTAGAGGGTTTTTTTCCTTGTTGACAAAGATTAGACATTTTAATTTATTATCTTTTTTTTTTTTTTTTTTAAGTTTTCCCTTTTTAGAATTGTCAATATTTTGTGGGTTTTGACCAGCAATCTAGTCCAAGGTCAAACCAACCTTCTGCTCTACTGCTTAGTCCTGCCAGGACTTGCCTGCACGTGAAACCCTACTTGTCCTTAGCTCATGTGAGAGCATTTCACGTGGATTTGGTGCTCAGAGGTTCAGTGTTACTCAAAACAATTATTTGGCTTTGTGGTTTCACTTTTGTTTATCTCTTTATTCTTTTTTTTTCTCCCCAGAGTAGGTGGATTAATTCAACCCTGTGCAACCCCCTGATGTGTCAGTGCAAAGAGAGACAAGTTTTTTTCCATCCCAGAAGGAAACCAGTGGTGACACCTCCATCCCGACACCACATCTGACATCCAGGGGTGGAGGATTTGGGTCAGATTTGGCCCTTTCTCATCAACCCCAACTCCACCGCTGCAGTTTCCACAACCCAGTGCCCGATGTGTGATGCTCGGAGAGGGAGCAGGGACATCATCTCCGGGTCCAGCCCTTCCCTTCCCGGCGGCAACGGGGCCGGTCAGGGCACTGACCCCAGCGCCGGGGAGTCTGGAGTGGAGCCGGCAGCCGCCATCAGCCCACACCTCATCAATAGGGGCTGACAGCCGCGGCCTCGCCGCCCCGACGGCACCGCCAACGGCACGGCACGGCTCGGCACGGCCCGAGGTGGGGTCACAGGAAGACCTGAGGGTCCGAGGTGCAGGCAGCCCCATCAATCCGGGCTGTAGGGAGGACAGTGGTTTTGGGACAGAGGCAGCTACATGAGTCTGAGGTGCAGGCAGGGCTGTGGGTCCGGGTGCAGCCAGCCCCGTGGGTCAGAGGTACAGGCAGGGCTGTGGGTCCAGGTGCAGCCAGCCCCGTGGGTCAGAGGTACAGGCAGGGCTGTGGGTCCGGGTGCAGCCAGCCCCGTGGGTCAGAGGTACAGGCAGGGCTGTGGGTCAGAGTGCAGAGAGCCTTGTGGGTTGCAATGCAGGCAGCACCATTGATCTGGGGTGTAGGCAGCCCTGTGGGTCAGGACATAAAAGGCAGCACTGTGGATCGGGACATAGGAAGTCCCATGAGTTCAGGAGGTCCAGGCTGGGAGTACAGGCAGCCCCATAGGTCTGGGACAGTGGCAACATCACTTGTCAGGGGGTATGAACTGTCCCATGGGGCAGGGAGACAGTCAGAGCAGAGGGTCCAGGCAGCCATTGATCTAGGTGGGGACAGGGTCCCCACAGAGGACCCACGTGAAAATACAATGACAGATAAGGACCTCCAGTGACTAGGTACAGGCAGATAGACACATGAGAGAGAGAGACATGGACAGCTGGATAGATGTGTATAGATAAATAAACAGGTATTTCAGCATGGACTTGGGCACAAATAGGTAAATGGGCATAGAAATAACTAGAAAGTTACAGGTACAAGGATATATGCCTAGGTGAATAGATTGATATACAGACTGGATATAAGGCTAGACAGAAAGATGGATAAATGAGTAGATGGGTAGTGACACTAACAGAGGTTCTGCACTGCCAGGAATCCAGTACACGCATTTCCAGCCTTCTGCCTGGTGCGGGAGGCTTTTCCAGACTCTTTGTCATAGAATCACAGAACGTTTTGGGTTGTAAGGTGCCTTTAAAGGTCATCTAGTTCCAAACCACCTGCAGTGAGCAGGGACATCTGCAACTAGAGCAGGTTGCTCAGAGCCCTGGCCAACCTCACCTGGAATGGTTCCAAGGGTGGGGTATCGACCACCTCTCTGGGCAACCCTCTGCCAGTGTCTCACCCCCCTCTTTGTAAAGTCTAAATATCCAGTCTAAATCCATTGCTGGTGCCATTACTGCTGGAGGTGAGGGGTTGTGCCTGGGCCTGAGCCATATTTAAAGGGCATAATGGATACACTGAGACACAGCAACGTATAATTTCATATAAGAGTTCCTTAGAGTAATTGCCAAAGCAATTTCACCTGAACCTTGCAGCTGTGCACAACATTTTTCTAAACCAATATCACTTTAAAAATTCCTTAGCAAACAACTATCTTACACCTGCACTGAAATCTCTGCATTTATTAGGAAAATGGCAGAATAACCAGGAAAAAGGCAAGACATTGAAGCTATGGTCAGGTGATTTTGTTCATGGAGGTGTTGTAGCCTTGTGAAATACATGAAGGTTTATGAATTGATCAAATAATTTGGTTGTACATGGGGGTTTTTTTGTTTGTTTGTTTTTTTCTCTCAGCCTTATTGTGTGTAGCTTTTGTAAAAGTCTTGTATTTTCAGGAAAAGTTACTGACTTGCAGTCCGTTCGGTGTTTTCACTAGGGACTAGTCCTTGAAGGTGTACTTACTATCTAAAAAACAAATCAGATAGAATATGTAAAGCTTGAAATGTTCAACATTGTGATAGCTGTTACTGAAGGCAGCAGTGTGGTGACAGCGCACTGCATGTGTGCTCCACACACACATTTTTAGTGTTATTTTCCAAGCACTGCAGTAAGGACAATAAAACTGAGTGTCTGTAAGTGTGGGGCATGGGAAGCCCAGCAATGATGTGTCCCCATTCATCTCTGGTGGGCTACTGTCACCCTGGAACTGTAAAATCATAGACTCTGGTGGGCTACTGTCACCCTGGAACTGTAAAATCATAGACTCGTTTGCACTGAAAAGAACCTTTCAAAGTCACCTAGCGCAACCCCCCTGCACTCAGCAGGGCCATCTGCAACCAGAGCAGGGTGCTCAGAGACCCAGCCAACCTCCCCTGCAATGGTGCCAGGGATGGGGCAGTGACCACCTCTCTGGGCACCCTGGGCCAGGCTCTCAATACCCTCAGTGTCAGTAATTTCTACCTTCTCAATGGTTTAAA
>JANIJG010009280.1:0-69849 GCA_024611175.1 Megaceryle torquata | reverse complement strand
TATTTTTAATTTAAAGGTACTTCTCTTATGTTTTATTCACTTGTTTTCATTAGGTAAAGGAATGTCTTGGCATGAAAACCTGTCCTGAATCCACTGCTTGCTTGACAGACAGATACAAAGACTTGAAACATGAGAGGAAAAGTGGATGGTTGCAAGAAAAAATAAAACTCAACAAAAGAAAGGAATTAAACCTAGCACAAGGGCACGTATCAATACAATGTGAGTATCATTGCATGCCTTGGTTCCTAGGAGCAATGCGCAGCATCTTGATTGACGGACCTCAGTAATGAATCCGTATTGCCTTCTAAAACAGGAGGGCCCTCCTGTTTATCTCTAGATTGATCCTGACCAGTTTGCTGCAGGTAGATACTGCTTGAATTTCAAATATTGAGTGCTGGTATCTGCAATTGGTCCCACACTGTAAATCACATGCTAATGGTTCTCTGTCTTGACTGGATGAGAACAAACATAACAATCAGGAAGAGGCCTTGAAGAAGCCACTGTGGCTTTAAATCTCTCAGGGAGCAGCAGCAGTTTCGGGAGAAGCGGCTGATAAAGCGGATTAGGGAATTCTAGAAAATGTAAAACCTGCTCTTTTCTGGGCCACACAGAACCCAAGGCATCATTCCCTAGGAAAATTAGGCTGCTGTGAAATTTATTGCCAGGGTGCAGAATATGACTGGAAATTAGCGTGTGTGATGCTTTCTAAAAGACGGATTGGAAGGAGGAGCCAGGGAACTAAAGGCCTGTCAGTCTGACCTCGGTGCCAGGGAAGGTTATGGAGCAGATCACCTGGAGTGCCATCATGCAGCATGTACAGGACAACCAGGTGATCAGAGCCAGTCGGCATGAGTTCATGAAAGGCACGTCCTGCTTCACTAACCTGGTCTCCTATGACAAGGTGACCCACTTAGTGGATGAGGGAAAGGCTGGGGATGTGTCTACATGGACTTTAATAAAGCCTTTGACACCCTTTCCCGCAGCATTCTCCTGGAGAAACTGGCTGCTCATGGCTTGGATGGGCATACTCTTTGCTGGGTAAGAAACTGGCTGGGTGGCCGGGCCAGTGGAGGTGAATGGATTCAAATCCAGTTGGCAGCCAGTCACCAGTGGTGTTCTCCAGGGCTCAGAACTGGGGCTCGTTATGTTTAGTTTCTTTATCAATGACGTGGACAAGGGGATTAAGGGCACCCTCAGCAAATCTGCAGATGACATGAAGTTGGGCGGGTGAGGCTGCACCTCAACTACTGGGTTCAGTTCTTGGCTCCTCGCTACAAGACGAACACTGAAGTGCTGGAGTGTGTCCAGAGAAGGGCAATGAAGCTGGGGAAGGGGCTAGACAAGTTTTACGAGGAGAAGATGAGGGAACTGGGGTTGTTTAGCCTGGGGAAAAGAAGATTGAGAGGAGACCTCCTCACTCTCTACCTGAAAGGAGGATGCAGTAAGATGGGGGTCAGTCTGTTCTCCCACGTAACAAGCAATAGGACAACAGCAAAGGGCCTCAAGTTGTGGTTTAGAGGTGACTTGACAGTGCTGGGCTAATGGTTGGACCTGATGATATTAAGGACCTCTTCCAACCTAAAAGATCTATAATTCTGTGATTTACATTTCAATTTCTCTTGTCACAGTCTGGGCAGTGGTCAGATCCCCTCTGCCTGCCTCAACTGCTTCTGTGCTGCGTGTGCCTCTCACCCTGTCACAGCCTCCTGCAGCCCCCAGCCCACTCCTCTGCCTCTCCCAGGCTCTTGGGGGGTGCGTGCTGAAGACAAATGCAAAGCCCTGTTCCAAAAGTTTGAGGAAAGTAAGGCTGGCCAGGGCTGGGGGGGGGTGTTGCAGAGGTTGGTTGCTGTTGCTTTTCACTATATTTCTGCCCTCACAGCCAAGCAAGGGCTTATATTCTCAACCACACAGAAATTCAATGAGTTGAACTTTTCCTGTTGCTGATATATTATGCTCAGGAGTTTACCTGAGAACAGGTAGGCACAAGCCAAGCAAGGCAAAGACCAACTCCAGATTTGTAGGAAAGGACCCATCATCCTCTTCCAGGAGTTGGCAGGGCTCTGCTGGGCTCCACAGCCAGATATGCCCGGATGGCCCAGGTGATGCCAAACTGCTTCTACCCTGCAGCTGGTAAGTCCTGAAGATGTTATCCAAAGAATTGAATAAGAGGAAAAAAAAAAAATGTAGAGCCATTCAATGAGACAAATTTGGAGGGAGAGGAAAAGAAATAATGGGAAATGGCAAAGAGTGTGAAATGACGAGTCTGCTGATGATAAATTCTGGGTATTTGGTTGAAATTTTTAATAGGGCCATCCCTGCCCCTTTGCTCTCTATGTTACTCTCCTCATTGAAGAGGTCACTAGCAGGAAGGTTTGCAGAAATGAGGATCATTACGTGGATATTCAAAACCATCCAGTGTGCTGCCAGTCACAGGACAGGAGCAGACTGTATTGCCTCTCAGCCTGACCAGAATTAGCCAAAAGAGCTTAAAATTAGCAATGCATTCCTTTGTGGAGGACTCAAACTCCTAACACTAATGTCACGACTAGCTAAAATTATGTCTAAATTTGAAAAGAAAAAAAAACCCACCCAAAACAAAACATTTCCTCAGAGGTGTTTTGCAACTGTAAATGAAGCATAACTCACCTCACCTATGGACTATGATGAACCATTATTAGCATTTGAGCTGCATTTCCCTTAGAAAGCCAGAAGGTTTTCTGACCCTGGATTAAAGGTCCCTCTTGACACTTAAATAGGAAAGTGCATATGAAAATGAAGTTGTCCAAGGTGTCAGCACCTTGAGGTGAATGATAGCTTGAGGTGGAAGGGTGGAGAATAAATGTTACTGCAAGAAAAGCTGCTGAATTTCCTTTTGAGAGACTGATAATCCCGCAGGCTTCTGCAGAAGCAGCTTTTGATTATCATTGCTGATGATATTAGAAGACATCTCTGGAGTCTGTCCTTTAAAAAATGTTTCCCTAGTGCTACTTGAAAACATATGGGTTGGGAACTGAAGTGAAAAACTGATGTTTTACTAACTCTCTTGGCATGATGGAGGCTTAGAAAATGATGTGCCTGATACTGGAGATGCATTTTTAACAGTAAATGAAACCAGACTGCATAAAAATTCAAAACACTAGACTGGTAAATGTAGATGAGAAAAGAGGCTGGAACAAGAAAAAGGGGCTGGTTAAAGAACCAAATGAGAAAAAATGGATCAGACCCACAGTCAGAGGGAATTGGAGCAGCTCCACTAACTTCCGCAGATCTATTTTGAGTTTCATGAACTCACTGAAGATCCAGACATATACTAGCAATTTATACACAGGGTTTGAGTAAACAGGTCTAAGAGAGCATTTTCAAATGCACTGAGTTCCTGAGGGCTTTGTTAAGTAATAGGATGGGTAACCAATTTGGAAGGTAATGATTTTGAGGGGAAAGGAACAGAGAGATGGAGCCAGTGACAGTGTATTTTGCCAGCTCCAGTTATTGCACCAGCAATGCCTAGTGACCTCCTGATTTCAAAGGAGGGACATCTGCATGGGCTACTGAGAGGAAAAAGGAAGGCAAGAAAAAGGCAAGAGGAAGGCTCCACACCCTGGTTGTCCCAGGCTTCTTCACTCCAGTGTCTTGGGAAACAAAGCCATAGTTAGAGTATCTCCCACAGGCATAACACCCAGGGAGAAATGGCTCTTACCTGTACAACATAAACCTCTTTCCAAACCACATACTAACCCCCTGAAGATGTTTTATACCAGAACAAGCACACCCTTTGCTGGAGTGCAGAATCCTTGTGTGTCTTGTCTGGCCATGCAGTTTTGAGCCCCTGCCAGCAATTACTGATACTGTAAACTTATGGAAGTAAAAACATCAGTCCCTTTCAGTGTCTTTCTGCTGTCTTTGTCTCTATTAGACCCATCAGTCATCACATACATACCCATAGGAAGAGTCAGATGACCAGTAGGTTTTTTGCCAGCCAGGTGCTACAAAATTCCTTCCACTTCCAAACTGCAAGATGGTGAACTTCAGAAGTTTTCTTTGTGCTGTGAAGAAAATAATGCTGGTTGGCATCCTGCACCAGTGTGAGCGAGCTCTCAATCTGCTCTGTTTCTGCAGACAGGTCAAATATGTTGCCCCCAGAAGTGATTTTTAAAATGGGAGAACTTTCATTTTTTGCTGGATGGTGGTTACAGTGTCTGTTGAAGCTTCAAGTTTCTGTAGTATCCTAAAGAAATGGTAGATCCTCAAGGCAGCTTTCATCTTTAGCCACGATCAATTAACATAATCTATTTTTCAATTTTCCCAGGCCCTCTTTTACACTCTCTAGCTAGGAGCTTAACCTCTTTTCCAAAAAAACAGCATAGCTAAAAAACACTTAATATTGCTCTCAGTTCTTACAGAAATCAGAACAGGTTTTGCATTTTACTACACAAAGAAGTTTTATTTCAGTGACTTGCGGTGCTAGGGTTCTTTACAGCTGAAATAAGCTTTTATCCTTTATCCAAGAGATAGACTGTGTTCTGAGAAAATTCAAATTATTTTATTCTAGACGATGTCTAATTAAATGGAACAATAAAAATTGTTATCCTTTATGACCGCCAAGCAATTAAGTGACCTGGTGATAGGGAATTAAGTCAGTCGTCCTTTGAAATGACAGCTGAAATAACAGAGGCACTGTTCTTTGTCTACTGTATGTGTGCTGGAGAGGAGGCAAAGGAGGAAGGATGTGAACAGGACAATACAGAGTCAGAAAAATCCTGTCCCTGTTGCAACCGCTGAACTGTTTCCCATTAACTTTCCTAAGGGCAGAATTTCCCCCATTGTGCCACACCTTCTGGGACAGCTTCATAAACCAACAAACAAGCAAAAAACCCCACCTTGATTCTATGATTTCTAACATTTCTCACACTGTTAATCTAAAAAGGTCTTTGAGCATACTTTGCTGTCTTTCTTTTTCTTTGACATGTCTCAGGGCAAACGACAGCGGAGCAGGAAGGGCGCATGCTAGCTCATCGACGGCGTGGGTTTAAATGTGACACAGTGGGAACTGGATTAGGGACATTTGGGTATGAAAACAGGAACATCTGAAGTGCCAGGCATGTGAGCAAATTCACCAGCACTGTAGACTGCAGTTTCTCCATCAAAGATGGGAGAGACAGCCTCAGGGCCAGGTGACATTGTCACTGCAGAGAAAGTTTTGCCTTTTGCACCACTACAGTAATCTTAATTAGAGGAACTTAATTCAATTGGGATACAGTTGCTTTCACTGAGTGACAAAAATGTCCTGGGTAACACAATCCAAGACAAAAAAAGGCATATGTATATGGAGTTTTGGATATTATATTGGCATAACTGATTTTAATATAAATCATGCCCCATCTTTGACATCCAGTCTTTGGGTGGCTGTTAATTATACAGCATGATGTAATAGGTCCATCATGTATAAACATCAATGGGTGTTTGCTTATCCAGTAAAACCATATACAAAAATCAATTCTATGCAAATGATCTGTGCCACTGGCCAGTTAGTTATTTGTCACCAGACATGACAGAGCTTGCATGGATGAAAGACTGGTTTGCTTCCCTCTTCCCAAACTGCCATAACTGTGGTCTACCATTGGACTCCCTTTAAAAGGAAAAAGTCACTATCTGCTGTCCCTCGTTATGTGACAGAGTCCATCTAGAACAAAGTTTCTGCTATCCTGCACAGATTTGGTCTAATTTTTTAATATTGTAATTAATTAACTTCCATGGATGGAAAAAGATGAAAACAAAAGCTAAAGAGCAAGACAGTTTCATGCAGAAGATATTTCTACAGCAGCTGAATACTCCTTGCTTTTACACCACAGTTGTAAAAGTTCCTGGTTTGGGCTTGTAATTTTCCTTGATGATGATGATGGCATTCATAATTTCCAAGAGTGACAGACTTCAGAGTGCCAAAAGAATTAGGACTGTAGTGTCAGAAAATAGGAATGTAAGCCACATGGAGTGAATGCAGGTTTTTTAAATGTGTTTAGTTTTTAAATCCTTTTAAGGGACAGCATTGCAGGCTTCAAGGACCCTAACAAATCATTAATGATAATATGAAATCCCAGCAGAATTATAGCAGCTATTTCACCATGAACTTGGCCATCCAACCATCTAAAGAGAGTCCTTTCCACTTCTGAGTCATGAAAAAAGTCATCTTTCCACTAATCTAGCAGGGTAGCCTGACCAGAGACTAGAACTAGAAAGAGGGACCCATATTGGCTGTATTTCTTACTCAATACAGAATTAACAAAAAGAATGACTGGACAAATTCACACAAGAAAAATTCTTCAAGGACTATTAAACATCTCAAATGGTGAGCTGAAAATGGTTGCAGGCTGGAAAAATCCTTGGAGGGAGCATCCCTACATGCTTGTCTTGTTCCCATGCTTCCTAGGCACCCACTGTTGGCTGCTGTCATCTGCTTCTCAACTTGTGTTTGGGACAGCAACTTTGGAGGCAGATTGTAATCACTGGTCTATTTTTAGATGCTCTAATTTTGGCAGAAGACCAGAAGTTGTAATAAAACAGCTTTGGTATTATCTGTTGTCTCCAGACATGGAAAAGGGAGATGAATTCAGTATGGGGCTAGATAACGTAGATAACATTAGAATGTGTTATTATCTGCTCTGGTGCCTATTACTAGTTTCATTTTTACTGCATGGCAAAGGTCAGCACCTTTAGGTAGTTCAGAGATCCCAAAGGGTGACAAATTACCAAGAATTCATCTATTCAGCATATATATATGTCATCAAAAAGGACTGTTGGCATGGTGCTAGTGCTCTCTGATCTACATTGTACATTTGTTTTGGCAAAGAAATCTGTCTGCCATTAGTGGAGGATGGATACTGAGGGATGAAATAAGGTGGCACCTTACTGTTCTTCAGCTGGAATGTAGCTTCTGGTAACAAGACTCATGAATCTCTGACTCCTACTGGAAACTGAGCTGCATTTGGTTTTGGGAAACCACAAGAACATTCTTGTTTCAGAATGTCTTAGTTTTATTCCTAGGGGGAAAACCAAACCAAACCAAACCAAACCAAACCAAAAAGATATCCATCCACACATTTATTTTTTTTTTTCCTATTAAAAAGAGGAAGGAAATTGAGTGGAAATGGCATTCAATATGGAGGAAAAATGGGACATTCTTCTAAAGTGTGCTCTTACAGCATCAGCTTTGACAGCTAGAGGAGACTGCACCTAGCCACTCAGTGATGCTTAAATGAGCAAACTATTATACTAGTCCCACAATGTATGCACTTTTGATTGGTCTCCAGGCTTAATTAGAGAATTTTGGATATGTTCTAGAAGAACTTGCATGTTCTAGATCCTATATAATTTTGACACCTGTCACATGATGGGAAAAGAGGAAAAGATACACCACATCAAATAAAGAGTTCAGATACTGTGAGTTTTCAGAGAAAGGTGCAAAAACTCTGTCATTTTGGTCCTTGAGTTTCAATCTTACTAGACTAGATGTTACATCATCTTGTTATATCATCTCAAGTTCTATCACCTCATTACTGTTGAGTCTTTTACCCCTCGTAAGATTCTGGCTTCAGTGGTATCCTGTCACAGCCCATTCCCCGGATTGGCTCTCCACTCTGTAAAAGAGTTTTTAAAGCTTGCCACGTTATAAATATATTGAAGTTTCCTTCTTGTTATGGGATGAGAAGTGGGGGCTAGAAATGTCCAGCTTCTCTTTCATCTCTCTCACTTCCCCTCTAATTCATTTTCTGCACTGGTCTGACAGAGCCTGAGATGGTTGCACTTCAGGCCACATTGCAAGACCCGTCTATTATTCTGTCTTTTGCCAAAGAGGCTGATTTGAAGGGGTGTGAATTTTTGTGAGGCTTTGGAAGTGTTGAATTGACTTTTCTGTCACTTTCACTACATTTTACTTTCTGTGGGTTACAGCACTGATGGAAAGATCCTTATAGTCTCTGATAGGCACATTCTATAAATAGCATGTTAAAGAAATTGAAATGTTTTTAAAAATTAAGAATCATCCAGAAGTTTTACAAATACAGATGCTGTATGTAATCAGCCAAAAATAACCACTGCATTTTTATTTTTGGCAAAAGAGATGTAGTAAGAAGGAAAACTGTGCAGTTTAATTTGCTCCTTGGTATTAGTTCTCGTAGTATTTCCCAGTAACGGCAACATTATAATTTGTAGAATTAATTAATGATCTGGCATCTGATTTTGATTCATTAATGCTTAAGCCAGCTAAGTCTCAATTATCCTCTGGACTATTTATTCCTTAACAAGCTTTTAGCTAATGTGATTTTAAAAATATGAAAATAGGTCTTAACTTGCCTTTAAGAAGTAGCAATATTTTAACACTCCTTTATAAAATAAAGGAACCTTCATATTTTTTGTTTTATTATAGTTACATTCAAAATTAGACTTGAGGATTTGCAGTGTATTCACTAAATATATATTATATTTATATGTACCTGGAACCTGACTTCAATTTAGTCTTGATTAAAAAATGTACTGAATTGGAAACCGTGTAATAAAGGATGCCTAAATCATACTGACCCAGAATAGCTCACTCAGTCAGACAGTTAGCAAATAAGTGCACAAGCAAGCAGATGATACGAGAATTCAAAATTAATTCTATTCTCAGAGGATGCATAGACTAGGAGATAGCATCTGATTCTATCTGCAGAGGTGTAAATCCAGAGTAACACCTTGGCTAAAGACTCGTTACCCTGAATTTGATTGCTTATCCTGCACACGATCAGAATTGGACTCTTCTGTGCCCAAGGCTAGGTTAAAGTAGCTGAAATATCCAGTATTACTTCATGACATTTTTGTGATGCAACTGAAAGTCTCTACCGATTTCCAGGTATTTATTATTTATAACTAATCCACTTACCAAAGTAATTTAGAGACTCCTGAAATTTTCTGCAAATGACTATTTTTAAAAGTTCAGTCACCACATCCTTTAGGAAAACCTGCCCGATGGAGTTATCTCTTGTGCTGCAATTGTGTTATGAGAGGGGGCATTCAGAAACTGCATACCTTTGGTTTGGGGTTGGCAAGCCCCGGTTTCAGAGCTGATCTGAGCTGATCTTGGGAAGAGGCTTCTATTGCTGGTCTCTGATGAGATGTTCCCGCCTGCCATCATTGTACTTTGTCCCTGCTCACATCAAAACTGAAATGCATAATTACAAAGATGGGAAAACAAATTAATCATGGATGTTTTAATCAAATAATCTTACTAAATTGCTTTAGTTACTTAGATTTGTGTTGGAAGTAACTCAGAAAGATTTCAGGCACTTAAGTAAATGGTAGAAAATACAAAACTAAGTCATCAGCATTGCAGCACATGAAATAACTCATCTTCTGAAATCATGCTTACTACTCCTAGGAAGTCACTCAGTGGCTTCCCAATACCTGCACATCAGTGTGATCCCATTGGTGCCTATGTAGTTGTTCTTAGTTTATACTGCTGTGACAGCTAGAGCTTTCCCCACCCTTTTCACCAAGAAAAGCCTGAGGTGAACATCCAAGAGTATCCTCCTTCCCATTTTTAGATCCATAAGACTAACTCATTTCAGTCCAAGCTGGGAAGAGTCCACAACAGTAGGACTTCTAATGGGGTGAGCTGTAATGCCTTGAAACCCATGGAGCTGTTAGCTCAGCTACCTCCCAAATGGCTACCCCAAAACTACTGAGTGGGAGAACTGCTGAAGCCCCAAGCTATCTAGGGCTTTTAAGACCAAAACCTATTTGCTGAGTCAGATCCTCTAGCCCACTGAATCCACTCTGAAATGCTCCAGGGACACAGGGCGGCTCTAAATCCAGTTTATGTGGCTGGCACAGCACTCCTGGGTAGTCACAAAACCATCTACCAAAGACTGATTCAGAGGAAAAAAAACCCAGAGGAATCAATCTCCAGTTACTAAACCATGAGGAAAAGTTCAAGGTACCTGCGTTGTTATGGCAAGAGTTCATTTGGACTGCAAGGTAAACAGAGAAGATTGAGCGCGATCTCCAAAGCTGAGGCTGGACTGCTGCAAGCACAAGCTTTCTCAATTGCTTAAAGAAGAGGATTGAGTTGAGAAATCAGAGCAGCCCTGATCGCTTTTAATCAACTGAACAAGGAGGAAGGAGGGGAGGTGGAGGCTTGGAAAGAAAAATATGTAAAGCTTAAAAAGTTCCAGCTGCTGTTCTCTAATGGAGTCTTGGTTCTTCATGAACAGTGGAATAGTTAGGCCACCTGGTGGTAAACAGCAAACCAACAACCTTTGCAATTTGCAAGCCACAATAAATATCCCGAGGATCAGAGAGCTCTGGGAATTGTCATAGGCTGAGCAGCCTTCCATTGCCGGGTGGCTGGTGTGCAGCCAGCAGCCTGCCATGGCCCCCGTCCGTCGCCGTTCAGGTGCAGTGCAGAGCAGACAGGTTGATCTGGTGCCTGGCCAGTTTCTGACAGACAGCTGACTCCATCGCAAGATCTTTCACCACTGCCAGCCTCTCCTTTGTCTCGGGAGGGAGGCAAAGGAGAAAGCAGTCCAGAGACAGCTGAGCTTAGGTAAGCTGGTGAAGTAGGAGCTTGACATGATATTTGTCAAGGGGCTGAATGAGGACCTCTGTCCCTAAATGCAGTATTGGGTCTATGTGGTTAAATCAAGGGAGGCTCATGTGAATGGTCACGATTACACATTTGGGATTTATATTTTAATGAATACTCTACAATAGAGTTTTCATTTCAGTGTCTGCAATCTGTATCCTCCAGCAAGCCTACCCCCTAGAAGTATTGCAAAGTATCAAATGTACACGTAAAGTACATGGAAGATGCCAGACCTGTTGGTGAAGTTCTTCTAAGTACTCATCTTTAACATCTGAGTGGTATCTTGCCAGAGGGCATTCACAAATAGCCTCAGTACAGGCAAATGAATATAAATGGAAATTTATTTAAGAAGAACTAAATTTTCAAACAAAGAACTGTCAGTAAGTTCATAGAATTGTCTAGGTTGGAAAAGACCTTCAAGATCATTGAGTCCAATCAGTAAGCCTACTCTCCATGTCCACTGCTAAATCCTCCCTCCCCTCAGCCTCATTTTCTCCAGGCTAAATAGCCCCAGTTCCCTCAACCACTCCTCTGAGACTTGTTCTCTAGACCCTTCATCAGCTTCGTTGCCCTCCTCTGGGCCCACTCCAGTACCTCAGTGTCTTTTTTTGCCCAATTGTGTCCACTGGAGCTTTAGTCTGAAAACTAGGGAAAACAAGTAAACGCATCTAGCAGTTGTTCTGCTGAATATTGCTCCTGGCTGCTCTCTGCTTGCTGTTCTTGCTTGATTCCCTCACTGCATTCCCTAACACTTGAAAACTCACCAGACTTGTGACTCACATTTTAATCTTATCCAAGTCACAATGTTTATTTCACAGGATGCCCAATTAAACGGTAATTCAGTCTGCTCTGGAGTTGTTTCCTTCCCCTCTGGTGATTAGTAAACCTGAATAATGTAGGAAGCACATTAAAAAAAAAAAAAAAGGCAGTAAACAACTTCAGTGACATCGAGAGACCAATCTGCAACTTTTCCCGCTGAAGAAGAGGGAAAAAGAGCATGCACCAAAATATTAACATGGGTCGTAACTTCTAATGTGCTCTGAGTCTGAAGAATGTAAGGGAAATTATGCTACTTTAGTACATCTTGTGGACTCCCTTTAAGCCTGGGGAAACATGAGTAGGTGTGGGGCTGTGCAAGTGAAAGAAAATATCTGGCCCCATTTTCCCTGTCCTTTCAAGAGCCCACTGTTGCCCTTGACTGGAGCTCGTGTGAGTACACCAGTTCCTTGCATCCTGCCTCCAATGTAAGTGCTGAAGTTCTGCGCTCTCAAAGTGAAGGAGCAGACTCCAGCCTATCACTTGTTGTATGCTAGTGTCCAGAAGCCCTAAACACCTATCAGCTATCAGCTCGCTGACTGACCAAAGGGGATTTTTGTCATGGCACAGACTTGCATACTTTCTCAGGACTTTCTTTTCATCTTCGTACAGGCACGTCAAGTACCATGTGATGCACATAGTTGTAACTCCACTTGTTATCTGCTCCACAAGTGCTCCACAAGTAGCCTTCTGTAGCACCCCAGGCTTTTGTCAGAGGCATGAAAGTAAAGGTAGGACTCCACATAAAGAGAACAGGCTGTTTTTCAAAACAAGAATGAAAATTTAACTAGTCTGGTAAACATTACCTGGTCTTTAAAAAATGGACAAGTGAAAGCCTCATGGGAAATGCCCAATGTGAGAAGCTGTGTAGGAATGCAGCTCGGAGCTACTTCCCTCCCAACACATACAACTAGTAAGGCAAAGCCAGCTGGGAGTTGAATAACGCCCGTCACTCAGGGGAAATACTCTGGTTTAGAATGGCCTTTAGCTCACTGGAGCACACTCAACATTGATGCCAACATGGGCAACCCTACCGAAGACATCTCCTCTTTACGCAACTGCTTAAAATGAAATGTGCCACTGGTTCCTTCCTTTACCAAAGCATCACGTGATAGCTGCAGAGTAGGGGCCGTGCTGGGCCTCTGGCTTTTCTGCGCACGCAGAGGAAAAAACCATGGGCAGCGGCTCACGGGGGGCAGCCAGAGGTGCTGGGAACCCTGCAGGGTCAGGCAAGGACCCAGAGTCCATGGGCACGCTGCAGGGCAGCTCTCTCAAAGAGCCAGGTGTTCTCTCCAGCTTGCAAAGGGAGCAATTTTGTGACTTCGGAAGAAATATTTCCATTCGAGCTCCTGCTGTGCCGATGCTCATTACTCTCGGCTGTGCCTAAGTGGCGTTACAAGGAGCTCTTCGCACAACGTGCCCTATGCCTGCCTGCCTTTTTTTTTGTTTGTTTGGTTTTTTTTTTTTTTGCCTCTGAGGAGGGAGAGGAGAAGTTTGGCGCTTGACTTTTTTTGTTGGTAACATTGTAGAATTCTTCCCAAAGAAATTTTCAATGTGCTTTGCTGAGACTTTCTAAAAAAAAGTATATATAGATTAATTGTGATAATTAAATTTCCCTCTGAGTGATTTCTTTGATAAATGGGTCTAGTTAGGACTTTCAATTAAGCACCAGGCCCTGCTGTGAAGTCAGACTGAGCTTTGTGTTGCAGGCATTTATTGCCTCATTTACACAGAGACAATCTGAATTATTTTACATTACACTGTTTTCTTTATCTGTCTTTTTTTTTTTTTTTTTTACACCGGTATTAGAATTCCTATTAACCCTTCTATCAGGGAGCCAATTAAAAAGGTATGGTCAAGCAATTTTTAATTATTTTGTTATGGTTTAAGTGAGCCTCCTGGAAGCTGGGTACTTGAAATCTTTCCCTTGCCCATACTGCAGTCCTTTGCCGCATAAACTCGCTGGTTTATTGTTGTGCACATTCTCACAGATTCTGAGTTGGTGATAAAATAATAAGAAAATAATATAAAAAGGAAGAAAAGACATTGACCACAAAGACAATGTTTTGATGAATGGTGGTAATATGCAACAATTCTGGGAGCAGCAGCTTTTACGTTTCTGCGCTGTCCGAAATTGTAAGTAAATGGTAACTACTGCCTGGAGAATTGCAGTTATCAGGGGTGTGCTCCACCTTTAAGGTTGCTGTTTTAAAATTATATCCATTCACTCAAACATGGTTGCGTGGTCATTTTGATTGTAGATTGAAGTATTTAAGATAGACAGTTTCTACCTTTTGTTATGAAATTGGAACTATTTGCGCTTCTTTTTCCTAGTTACTGGTATAGATGGTTACAGAAAAATATCCATGTGACTGGCAATCACTGCTGCTAACCATGAAGAATGAGAGGTCTGCTAATTTAATAAAAAAAAAAGCAAACCTCATCCAAAAGAAAGTATTTTCTTTTAAAATAAAAAATCCACATCTAGACACCAGAAGTCACTGTTATTGATAACAGAGAAGAAAAAGTCTACTAGACTCAGAAAAAGGCTTTAAATTTTTATGAGTTTTCAGTAAAGCCATCCACAGCTCTGCTAGCTAAGATGACATTGTAAGGCTTACCATCTGATGTGCTTTGAGATATAAATCAGAAACTAATTGTCTGACATTAGGGAAAAACATGTTTTTCTCTCCTCCCACACTACCCAACAAAAGATCCTTCTATTTCTTTTATACTATGTGTACGTTTGAATCTATGTAACAAGAGTATATACATTTCTGATTATACTCTTGAACTTGATTTTGATGCCACCAATGAAATTGATATGCTTCCCAAATGAGAGTGAGTTAGAGGCATACTTTAACTCGTATTAAACTGAACCTTTTTCAAGAGGCTGGAGGATTTCAAGGGAATCTCTGCCACATAAAGAAGTCACGCTGTCTGTCCACACATGAATCTGAGCACAGTTAGACCTGATTGTCTGCACAGAGCAAGAGATAATACATGAGTTGTGACTCCTGAGAGTTTGAATAATTGACAGGAATTTCAATGCAATTAATGTAAAGCAAAAAACACAAAGTCATGGCTGAGAAATTAGGGTTTGTGGATTACTGAGGTATGACAGCAAATCCAAATGTCACTGTCCCCCCCTCCCTGCCTTTTTTTTCTCCAACATAAACCACCAAGCCTCATGCTTCTAATGCAGATTTGTTATGCTCTGGCATATCTAATTTCTTAAACTGGTAAGACAAAGATGACTGATACCAAATAATATAAGTGTACATTTTAAAAATCCAAATGCTATTTTAAATGTAAGTTAAAATGAGAACAGTGTGGTTAATATTTATCTGGCATCCTCTCTCTTGGAGGCACATCTTGTCATATAGGACTATGCTGTTAAAGTGGTTCATGGGAATGATGTGCATGCCTCCTTCTTCTGCTAATGGGAGCTGGGTGCATAGAACAATTTAGCTGTTAGTGCTCTGAGGAGAAGAGAACTTGAATAGCAGGGGCTTGGAGACCAAAATAAAAAGAAAGCTGCTAAGGGCATTTGAAAATACACTCGCTATTCTTTTTCTTCCAAAGCACTGCTGCAGTAAACAACTGCTTTGAGATTCCTCTTTAAATAAGTGACATGAAAAGGAAAAGAGCATGACTTTGTATCAACAGCCATTCAAAATGTACCCAGGGTCCCAAATGAACCTTGGGGGTAGGAAAGGCTTGCGGGGGGAGGGTGCTTCTGGGGTGGTTGTTTGGGTTGGTTTCTTTCTTTGCTGGCCAGTGGTTTGAAGAAATTATCCCTACTGGGAGCATTCTGACCCAAATATCAGGGATGCCTCTTTCCTATGGGGAGGGTATTTAGGCCTGGATTTTAAAAATACAACTGCCTAAAATTAGACTCCCAAATCCATGTAAAGTGCTAAAGAAATGGCCTGGTTTTGAAAAGAATCAAATATCCACAGACTCCAGGTCAGGGTCCTGACCCAGCAAAGCAGATGAATATTCTCCCCAGCCGCCCACCCCGAGACAATGCAATTGCTCATGCGTTTAACGCTAAAGTGCTTAAGTGCTCCCTTAGGTAGGGGTTAGAGAACTTAAACATGGGTGTAGAATCAACTGAGCACCATCCACTCTCTTAGATCTTGGCCAGAGGGAGGGTTTTTTCATTTGATTGTTTTTTTATCACTTTGCTCGTGTAGAATATTCCCAACCAATCTATATGCAGCAAAGTGCTTTTAAACACATTGCAAACCTTGGTTCTGAACCCTGCCAAGGAAAATTTCCTCTGGAGACTGGGCTGCAAATATACACATTGTTGTAGGGCTGTATACAACTCCTAAGGTCAGGGCAAATGTACACCACACTGGAGAGCAGCTCCTTTTAAAGGCTAAGCTAACAACAAACTCTTCCTGATGAGCAAGTCACTGGAAGAACCTGGGATATTAAAAATGGGCAAACAGCATTATGCATCACACAGCCCTTTCCTAAATGTTACGATGCAGCTCTGTTAATGGTTAAAAAGCTGGCTTAAGGTGGTGGACCAGAAACCCTGACTCCAAGCCCCACTTCCACCACAAGATTTACATATGACCCTGGACAAGTCACTGACTATTCACTTCTAAATCTGTAAAAGGGCAATACGTTTTTCTGCCTTTGGAGTGAAGGGAGACTAAAATCCATTAGTGATTGTGAGGTGCTCAGATATTAAATTCTTAAGTGCTTAGATACATCAGTAGAGGAATTTTCCAAAGAGGCATTATTGAACAGAGCTGTGCGTGCTTTTTGGTAGTATTTGTCATAATGTGTTGTTGTATGTCTTTATTCTTCATGTTTTATTTATTACAAAGTATTAAAGGTTGGGCTTCCTTACAGGCATGGATTGACTTGGAGGAGTTCCACAGGGAAAAAAAATGTTTTCCATGTTATAAGACTAATAACATAACAGGAGAATGTTGCCATTTGATTGAGACAATAAATAAATGCCTTCACTTTGGCCTGTAGCATGCCATCTAACTACTGTGTTCTTATTCCTGTACAGTCTCATTAACTGCCTTGCTTTTCACCTATTGTGTTTTCTTCTACTTCTAGAATAGATGTACTAAATGTTGCAAAAAACCCCATTGAACCCTCCAAAAAATCATTCAGGCCATAAGATATCATTCCATATTTTCCAAATTGAATGTCACTGTGGGATGGTCCCCACGACATCAACAAAAGTGCCATATTACTGTTGAATTGTCAAGTCCTAAGTCTGCCCATTAGTGACAGTAATCAGCTCAGAGAAGGAGCCAGGTTACAGGCACCAGGGTCAGCTTAGAACTGAGAAAAGATGGGCATATGACAGGAAAAAGAATTTAAAGCATGACTTAGGGAAGCTGAATGCTTATACTCAAACCCAGGCTGTAGCTAAACCTTATGCTTAGGCTCTCACAGAACGTGCTGTACTTTTTGTTTTCTCATGCGTTTGTGTTCTTTCAGGCATTTAACTTTTGGTCATATTTTGGCAATCAACGTAAACCTGATGATCCTCCTATGCCTTAGTTCAGAGTAGTTGACAGAGGCTGCATTGCTTTAAGGTCTTTAGTAATTCAGGGTGTCTTTCTCAGGATGAAATCTTCCTTAGACTGCTGGCTCTGAAGTGGATCAGTACCAATGAACAAAGCATTCTCACGAGGATGAGCCCGACTTTACAATCCTGCATGTGGTGTTACAGCTGTTACTGCATCACACTACCTGTCCTGTTACTCAGCCTGGCTTCCCATGCTCACTGACAGTTGTTTCCTGTGGTCTTTTTTTCAGGGCTCTTTTTGTCTTTTAAGAATCCTTTGGGTAACTCAATTCAACAAGTGGTACTATATCTATCTTCTACAGAGGTAATGATTGTAAGTTTATGTTAGTATTATCAATGACTACGTTCTGTAACACAACAGAATGTCTTCATTTTCTTAATAACTCTTCTGAAAGTGGTTTGGGAGCTTCCAGATTAAAAGGCACTAAATAAAACACAGGGCTCTATTATCACCCTAAACGTGGCTGAGACTAAAGCTTCAACTTTCCACAGTTTTTGTGCAGTTGATTTATATCCCACTTGATACTTGTCCTACTTATCCAATACTTTGATACAGAATTTGTAACACCGCACTCGGGTTTATTACTCCCAGTAATTCCTTTCTGTCTTCTCTTGAGTGGTACTGTAAATGTCACAGGCTGAGATTCTGTGTTGTATTGGTATTGCTAAGGTACTTTAACTCATTTTTGCATAATTCAGATTCTGATCTTATCCCAAAGATTGCTCACTTCATGAGTTATATCAGTCTAAAGAGAGCTCTCTCTGGATAACTGCAATCCAGAGCCACAGAGACTGCGATACAGCCATATCCCCATTTCTCTCCAGCAAGCACTGGGCATTTCTGGAGGATGGTCAGAGAGCAGTAGAATCAAAGAAGATTTAAACCCATTTTGCTAATAAAACCGAACTCAGGTTATCACAGAATAATAACAATTTATGACATATCCCTGTCAATCTTCAAAGATCTTTTACAAAAAGGGTTACAGCCCATGTGTTAGTTAAAGCAAGAGATGTGCAATTTACAGATAAGGAAACTAAGGCAAAGACACAGTTTACTACTGACTGTGAAAACAGCTGAGGATTAGGCTTTTAAAATAGTTTTCTACCAACTACAAAGGGCAAAAGGTGAGGTCTAAGGACCTTCAAATGTCTGTTTTTTTCTTCCTCCTGCTGTTTATAGCCCTTCTGTTGTATTTTTCAGAAAGAAACAAAAGCCCATAAACTTTTGCCTTCTTTCCCCCTTGCCCTTTTCTAAAAGAAAATGACATGAAGCTAAAAGGTTGCCTCTGGATCTGCTTTACACTGCTTGACAAAAAAGAAAAAAAAAAAAAAAAAAAAAAAAAAAAAAAAAAAAAAAAAAAAAGGGAAGGGGGGAGGGATTTGATTAAAGGCGTTTTGGTCAACATTTAGAATGGAACACACAGCACTGCTCTTCTGTGTCTGCCCTTTGCTCAGTTACCCACAAGACCCAAGCCACATTCATGCAATTTGCTCAGCCCACAGCCTGAAATCAATGAGGTTTATGCAAGAAGAGAGCAACTGCCACAGGCTGTTACTGTTTTTATTTATTGTCTGTATTACTAGACCACCCAGGAACCCTAACAACAAATATTGTCTGAAGCACTGTGGAAACGTCGAACAAAATGATGGCCCTGTCCCAAAGTGATTACAAACTAAACAGAGGACAAGAGACCACAAACGGACAGAGGGAGAATAAAGGAAATGAGAATGCTCAGTGCGGCTGACAGCGGTATTACCTCACTAGCAGTCTAAGGGTTGTCAAAGCTTTTGTAGACGTCATGGCAAAGGAGACATTTAAGCTTTAAGGAGATTCTAGAGAGGTACCAACATAAATCTGAGGGCATTTATGCAGGGTACCCTCCAGGTATGAGAGTGACCACAGAGAAGAAAATAAGAAAAAGATTGCTTTGAGATGAAGGCAAGAGAATGGTAACTTTGAACAAAACGAGATGGTTCATTTTAAGGCTCTAACAGCATAAATGTCATAGCTCCCTGCATTCCTGACTGCCTTTAACAGTGACCCCCTTTTTTTGCTTCTGACCAATCCTGTTCATTCACACCCTGCTCTAGAAAGGTATATAAGGAGCAAGTGCAGCAGAGCGGGAAGTCTGCTCAGGCAGGGCACTTACTGGAGCTGCTCTGTTCCTTGTTCCTGCCTCCTGACAATGACAGATGATAGGTAGGGTCCCAAGGGACCTTGAAAATGAAGATAGGCAGCTTATGTTGATGCGAGATAGGGGAGGGAGGAGGTAGTGCAGGGATGCCAAGAGAGGAGTGACATGTTCAAAGAGACAGGCTAGGAAAATGATCTTTGAAGCAACAGCAGCCGCATACAGCATGATTAGGGGAAAGCCAAACCTCCGTGTGTCACGGCCAGAGAAAAGGATGTTGCAGCATCTGAGCTGTTAAATAATGAGAACTTAGGCAAGAATTTTAGCTGCATGGAAGAGTGGGAAAAGATGAGACTTAAAAGCTGGGAGATTTAAGAATTGGAGGTGGGGTGGTATAAGCAGCTGAAAGATTGAGATTTTACCTGGATGAAACAGAGATCAGAGCTGATGGTCCAGTACAGTTGTGAGTGACAGATGGCATGGTATATTGTCCACAAGGAAAACAAGGTGGCGGAGGGCTTGAGGGCACAGAGAATACTAGGCAAACAAGAAGTAAGGCATTTTCTCCCTCCCATCTCCTGTTCCACTCTTCTCTCTGCAGCTATTAAATACAGGCAACTACAGAGTAGCTGCCCAGGATAAGCCAACAATTCAGCGAACAACTTAAGTGCAGTCTCATTAATAATTCTTTTCTCATGTGGTTTAGATTCTGTTCCATATGTCCGTGATGTTGTGTCTCTCATCTAACTCAGAAAATCTGAATCTTTTCCTCCATGCTCAGTCATAAACTGCACAGACCTTGTGCAGTTTTCTGCTGTATTCCTGGAATAAGATTACCAGTAAGATTAAGGCCTCTGGTTGTGAGAAGGGAGATTTCACAGGATTAAATGTTATCCAGTCTACTTCTGAAACGGAGGATAAAATACAAGGAGGGACAATTAATTATATTACTGACAATATCACAGACCACGGTGATGGTAAAAGGAATAATGAAAAGACCAAAAATTTAAATTATATACAGAAATAAAAATCAGGGAAAAGTACTGCAGGGCCTACAGTTATCAGTCATTGCCAGAAGAGGGCACTCGTGGCTTTTTTTTAATGACTTGGAGAAATTTAAATCAAGATTTCCCTTGGTAGCATTTCCCAGGCATAAATCAAGCACAAATGAATAACCTTTGATTTATCATTCCTAATGGAGATGTACATCATATTGGCGTGTCATCACATTTCAACATTGGCCATTATGATGCCAATCATATAGTAATTTTCTTCCGTGTCATAATCAGCAATGAAGATGTACATTTCCATTCAGTACAATTAGATTTTCGTGTTTCTTAATGGTAGCTGAGGGCATTAGACAGGATACCTGCTTTTGCTGCCTCTAACTCTTTTGTGCTCATATTTTTCTGAAATTGTATCCAAACCATTACCCAATCACCACTTTCCTGTAGTTAAACGCCACCTCTGCTCGTCCTGGAGAGAATGAGAAAGATTTACACTATTATTGCAAGCTGCAGAGGGGCAGGCATCAAAATCCTAGGCAAAGACATGCTGTTAGAAAATACCCGACCTTAACTTACTGGAGAGCTTTTTGATACGTTTCATGAAATCAGTTTGGGCTCGTCACTGATGCCCTAGCCCACAGCACAAAGCACAGTGAAGGTGTCTGCCTGGACCTGATCTCCAAATGGCCAAGCTCAGTGATACTGTAAGGAATAATTACTGAGAGAAAACCACTGCTGGTGGGAATGAAACTCTTCTGTGAGCACAGGCCTTCTACTGGATGGAAGGACAGAGTGCTAAGATGTGCTGCTGGCATTTAGAACAACCCCCGGCTCTTCTACTTAGGCGCTAGTCAGGGCCAGTGTACCACGGGTTTGTGCAAGCTATGGAAGTGAAACACAAATAGCAGCGTTTTCAAAAGAACCTCAGCCTGTTTGGAAATCCCATCGTGCATCTATAGTGCCTATTCTGGTGGCTGAACGCTTCCTTTCCTAAAAGGATGCCTTAGTTTTTTGGCGCCTCGTTCTCTGTCCACCTGGAGGGGTGACGCTTGCTCGAAGGGATGCCGGCAAGGCAGGCGGATACACTCGACTGGAAGATGTAACGTAAACGGTGCCTTGTCACTAAACCTCGAAATTGACAAGCTTACAAAGTGAGCAAGCAAAGGCGCAACCCAACCCGGAGCCAAGCGGTCCCCGGGACCACCGGCGGCAGCGCTGCACGGGCGGGGTGCCCCCGGCGCGGAGCCTCGGCGGGAGGGGGACACCGGGTCCGCCACCGCGGTGTGCGCGGCTCAGCGGCGTCCCCGGGTAAGCACACGACACGCGGTTTGAGCGTCACCTGCCGCCTTCTCCTGTTTCAGGCTGTAAGCCAAGCGGCCACCCGACTCCAGGCAAACCTCCCCGCAAGCCCGGGGGCTGCCGGCAGCTGCCGCACCTGTGCGGGCGGAGAAGATGGCTCCCGCGGGGGGGCCGAGCCCGCCGGCTGCAGGGGCACTGCGGCAGGCGGGCGGGCGACAGGGGGCGAGCGCTCCCCGTGGCTCAGCCGGTAGGGGCGGGGGGTGAGGTGCCCCGGGAGACGCCCGCCACCGCCCCCGCCTGCGGGGTTTCCGTGCGAAGGCGAGAAGACGGGCTGCCGCCGGCTCTCACGCAGCCTTCCTCCTCCCATCGGAAGCGACCCCGCTCCCCTCCCTCCGGGCCCTGCACAGCGCGGGGCGTTCACCGCCGCCGGCCCTGCCCGGGGCGGAGCGACCAGAGCCACGCCCGAGGGATGAGCCCCGGAGCCGCCTGAGCCCGGAGCGACACGAGCGGCGCCCGGGGGCGGGAGTGACGGCGGGGCGCCCTCTAGCGGCCATCCGCGCACCGCACCGCTCCTGTGGCAGGGCCCGGCGGCGGAGGTGGCCGCTGGCCGTTCGCCGAGAGCTCACCGAGAAAGACCTCAACAGGGGCGGGCTCAAAAGCAGGTTTGCGTTGCTACAATAAACACACCCGCAGCAGAAAATTGCACTTCTCTGTTCTCGTTTCTCGTCAAAGTGAAAAGCCTTCTGCAGGCGCCCTGGCTGTGAGGTGTTACCACATTAACAGGCCTACTGACAAGACAAATACCGTGACAAACCTCGCTGTTGTACCCTGAACAGGTTGTCTCACCCCTCCTCTACACAAAACATCTTTTTCATAAAGGTTCAAATATTTTTCTGTGGCCAGCCTCAGTCAACAACAAATCTCACCTCTAAACGGGGGCTGGGGACAGACCAAGCAGCCCCTCTTAGAGCGCGCCAAAGCCAGTCCTTGCCCCTAAGGGCAACTTTATATTGCCTGGAGGTGCCTTGAGCAGGGATGATGGCAGTGCTGCCTTCGGACCGGTAACAGCAGCGTTCTTCTAAACTTACAAAGCCTGAATTCCTGTCAAGGAAGCCAGTTTGCATCTTAACAAGACAAAATAGGAGCTTTCAGCTTGATCTAGGACAAACTTCCCTATTACACCGTTATCAAGCAAGCCTGGAGATCTCATCTGTCTATAAAGTCAGAGGAGTGCTTTCTTCCCATGTGTAGCAGAATTAACCTGTAAATTCAGGTTGAACCAAAAAGTTACTTGGTTTGCACCTGGATTTAAATGACTGTTTTTAAATATATCTGTTAATGTTGATACAGCAAATGGCTTCACCTTTTCTACCTCTCTGTCCATAAGCTGTGACTGTTTGTAGTCTGCCCTCTGGCACTTGGCAGCCCAAGGCATCCCGGCTGTAAATCCACTTACCCAAGTCAGCTGGCCTTGGGAACTGATGCAGCCCCTCTTAACTGTCCTTGTGCTGCAGCTGGAGGCTCCGGGGTCACATTTCACCTGTTGAAGAGAGAAGCTTTACTTAGTGAACTTGAAAATGTGCTCAGGTTCAAAGGGAATCAAGGCAATGTCTAAAAAGTCTGATGGTAATTCCCGATTCTTTTCCTGGTAAAACATGTTCTACAAAACCAGGATGCCCCATGGCAGTAAATATAAACCAGAAAATGTACTCAGCAACCAAAACCCCAGCTGGGTCATTGGGGACGACTTATGCAATTAAATACTTAACGGTAAAACTTGGGAGGAAATAAAACCCACCTTTTTTGTGAAAGAGCAAGAGCAAATGCAGATGAACATCGCCTACATAAGGCCATATTGGTTCCCATTTTGAAGATGGGAACTTTTTCCCATGCATACTAGGGTGACCTAGGGATAACTCCACAAAAATTAGTAGTCACAACAGTGCAGAAGCAGACTGAGAGAAAAATCAGTTCGTTCAATGCCTACTTGATATGAAATGTGTTACTAATCAATGGCAGCAGCAGCAAATGTCACTCTCAGCTTCCTATTTTCACTTTCAAATTAGTCGGTAGTGTCCTGATTAAAATTGTACAGTTCTGTAGCCGAGGCTTGGATTAAGTTAAAATTATTAGGATTAGAAATGGTGCAAAACCAGAACCTCAGATCTGATCCTCTTTGAATTTCTATGGGAAGGAGTTTGGATTCAAATCCCCAGATGTGAACACGCTTGCGTGGTTTAATTCTGGGTCAGCAGGAGCCTAAATTCCTGGTCTGTTTTTGTGTGGGTGTAATCCTGCAAGAGCATTTGATTGTGGGATTTTATGGGGTTTATGAATGACAGAATGTGAGGGAGAGGAGGCATTTCGTGACTGTTGATGAGACTAGCTTCCTCTTCACAGAGTACGAAGGAACAAAAGACAGTTATTACGCCAGATTTTATAAATCATTGGGAATACAAGATGTGGGAGGAAAAGTGCCAAAGATCGTTCAGATGACTAGAGGTTCACAACAAAGACCTTTTTTATACAGTGTTGGCACAATGGAACTTCGGTTTTTGGTTAGTTTCTAGGCATTATTGTAACAAATGTGATGAATATTAATAAAGGAAGTAATAATTTTGCAGGTTTACTTAGTTGTTGCTATATAAATCTAAACAAAAATATCAACATACATTAATTTACACCTTATTACTTTAGCTAAGCCCAGGATTTGGCCTTCTAGAGAAGCTGGATTGAATTTGTTGAGAGAAAATAGAGTGCAGAGACACAGGTGGTGTTTAGGGGACTGGGAGAGGAACAAAACCATATTATCAGGCTAAAGATAAATACCACACCAGGTAGAAGAGTCTCAGACAAGAAGGCAAAGGATGAAGAGAAAAGTCAGAGAGTGTAAGAGGAGTTCTTGAAGAGTAAACCACAACTTAGTGGTGCTAATAGATCTGTAACTTTTGTAGTTCAGTGAAAGTCGAAGCTGTGACATCCGGTCACACTAGAAAAGCATCTGGTCTGCAGTAACTAACCTAGGAGAAGTACTCTGGGCAAAAAAATATTATCTTGTGTAAGCTCCAGTTCCTATGCTCAGCATGTCTAAACCCTTATTCAGCTTTGTCTCTGTGCATGCAGAATTGCTTTTTCAAGAAATGAAGCCGGAGATTGCTGATCGATACTGCCATGAATTTGAGTGGTTCTGCCAGAACCTCTCTGTCCCCTGGCTGGTAAAATTATCATGCGTTCTCATTTTCTTTTTCACTGTTTTAGAAAAGTGTGTTTTCTCCTTGCTGGGCTAGAGAATATGTATTAAGCTTCCCCTTTCCCTCACTACATCTCCCATCATTGACTAAGGGCAGCCACATTATCCTGGAACAGGAGGAGTCTTGGACTGGGTCAGCCATTTCACTGCCTGTGTGTGTCTGTGAGATAAGGACACAGTATTCAGTCTCTGAAAAGATGTTCTTCTGAGTAGCTTCTGTATGTTTCTCTTCTCATTTATTAACTTTTGCATGTGACACGTATGTCTAAAAGCCAATATGCTGTATTAGGGCTGAGTCCCACACTACTGACGTCAGTAAGAGTTTTATCAATTACTTTAATGAGCACAGGATTAGACCTTTGTGATTATACGAAGAACCAATTATTGGATTTTTCTATGAACCTACATTAAAACCTCATTACAAATGTAACTTGCAGGGTGTGAATCAGAGGAAACGTTGCTTTTCTGTTTCAGTTTAAATATTACTTCAGTACAAAGCCTATTATGTGTAGGTTTTGAAATGCAGTGTTTTCACAGAAACAGACACGTTCTGCCCTCTGCTCCATCTCCTAGTAATAAGGCATTGCATGGTTTAATCTCTTGTAGGCACTTCTTGCTTAAAGACCCAGTACTTTCACAGCTTCTCTATTAAAAAATACTTCTAGCATTTTGCAGGGTGAGACCTCCCAACATATTCTATCTGACAGATGGTCTTCGCATAATTCTGTACAACTGAACTAAACTGAAAGAACATACCTAAGCTAGAAAGAAGCCTGAGCCTGTGATTTACTCTGACTTATTCTTCTTGGCTTTATTCACAGTCTTGCAAGTATGACAGCTGTGATGTAATGACCTGGCCTACATATTGCACAGCACAGTGCTGTGGATCTTTTTATTTTCCTGTTGTTCCTAATAAGCATTTATTATCCGAGATGATTATCAATCATTTCTTGCATAACTCTGAAGAGAGCAAGCACATCCTCCAAGCCACATCATTTTTTATATGAAGCTCAAAAAGTATCTGACATCAGTTTAGCTTTCTGAAAGTCATTAGTCCACAGTGCAGGTGAATGTAATTTCTATGTAAATATAGTCTCTGCATCAGTAATTTATGCTTAAAATCAGAAACACTAAAACTGAACAGCTGCCTTTCAGGCACAGCCTGTGATGGGGTTTGATGCAGTGCTAATATTTTATCCTTTACTCCACCACAAATTCACCCTGGTGTTCCACTGTGTTCCTGCCCGTCTAAGTCAAAAAATGGGTTTTATTATCATTTCTTTCGTCTTTGGAAATATTTTGCAGAAGGTAGATACAAGCTGCATCATATTTTGTCCTGGAATAAAAGTTAATAGTGTTATTGTGGTGGGGTGATTGGAGATTAATCTTACAGGAGCAGGTTATTTTTTGCATATTGGCATGATAGGAAAATACTGTATACATGTTATAAAAATCCCTAAAAAATACAGTAACAGAATCTTGCTGGGTGACACATACGAACTAGAAATAGTGGTGTGTTCACCCTGGCTAAAACACTGTTTCCTACAGCAGATATTTCGTGCTTGTGCATGAACATATAAATCTTATTTTAAGCTGAGGGAACGTTAAATAAGGAGGGCTTTATATTTTGGGTCATTAGGATTCTGTATAAAGCTCCAAAGTAATCTCATGAAAGTAGTGGTGTGATCTGGGAGAGAGACACCAGCTTAGGAATCAGGGGGCTTGTGTTTCATTTCTAGCTATCTGTCTCGCTTGATAGTTCTGGCCTCTTCATCTCAGCTCTCAGTGATGCCATTTTTCACTGGTTGTCTGTCTTCACTATTTCAACTGTAAAATTGTCGTGACGAGCATTATTTTCAGTATGCATTTTTATGGTGCTTACTGCAGTGGAGCTCTGTGGACTAGGTCAGGCATTTTTTGGATCTGTTCTAGCACAAAGATAAGAGTCTCCTCTTTAAGTGGAGAAAAGGAACAATGTGATGTCAGAAAAATAAAGGAAGGAAATTAACATCTGAATTTCTACTAGAAATCTTAAATAAAGGAGGGTTTTCTTTATTATGCTAGATGGTTCAAATGGATAAATTAACCAAAAATTATTCATTAAGCAAAGGAAGCCAGTTTATCATCGCTCAGGATATCCATAAGTACGTTTCAGCTTTCCTCTAGCTGCTGAAATACTCAGATTTACACCAGCCACGTTCACCCGTGGGTTAATGACAAACAAGCCCAAACTGACCAAGATGGTTCAGTTGCCAGAGGTCAGATATGTTTCCTGATGCCACCCCAGTCCTTTTCTCCAGCAAGCACACAACCACCTGTTGTGTCAGCGTGTTGGTTGGCCTCTACATACAGAATCTGATGCCCTGAAAGATCTCAAGCTGCAACTGAGAATTGCTTTTCTATTTCTTTTCCAAGAGCAGTTACATGAAGTAAATCATTTTGATAACATGCATAAATGAGGCAGAAATGTAGCTGAAGGTGATTCATTTGAGATTGTAATTATTCAAACTTTCTCTGTTATTTTGCTACCTGTGGATTTAAGTTGGTAATTTCACAAAAGGTCAGATGAATGACTTGTGCTACAGACAGACAAGTACAGTTATTGGGTACTACTGTGCACTACCTTAATGATTTCTTCTTCTTCCTCTTTAAATATCAGCTCTCTTTTTGTTTTCATTTCTTTTTTCTTTTGATTATCTCAGACTGTTTCTATGTTGGTCTTTTTGCAATTTCCTTCATAATATCTATTTCTGCATTTATACATTTTAGTGTTAATCCCTGGTTTTAGGACATCATTCCTTTCCAGAAGGAGGGCTAGGATCTACCTGTGCTTTTAGCTACTTTGTGTTGTGCAGCTGATGCAAAGCATCTGCTAAGCCATCTTAATCAGTTAAGCCAGATTTATGACCTCTTTTCTTCACCAAAGTAATACTAAGAAACCAGAATGAGAACTTGGCCTCTATGCTGCTTTACTTTTTTTGCCCTTCTTTTCAGTATTTTTTCTGTTTTGCTCGAGTACGTTCCCTTACCATTCTATAAAATATAGCCAAGTGATTAAAGAGTATTCAGGAGTTGGAAATAATTTGTGCAGTTAATCAAGTAATGTATTCAATTAATAATTCTCTTCATTATTCAAACAGCCTAATTGCCACTGTATTCTGTTCTTTACAGTTGTCTTGTCCTACTTATTTCACAACTGCTTTTCTCATGCAACAATTTTATTATTCTATCTTTTTCTAACCACTAAGACAAAAGTAAAAACTATCACAATAATCATGATCAGAGTAAGGCAATATAAATACTCTATTTACCAAACTGACAACTAATTCACGCCAAGTGTTTTTTTCCCCCTATTTAAAAGGCAGTGCTAGCTAAATCCAGAACTTCAGAGTCCCCAGAACTCATGCATAATCTTGGAAGTGCCTGAACTTGGTCTCAGGTGTTTGTCAGTCAGATCCTGCTGGGATGAGTGGGTGTTTGTCCATGTGCACATTCTGTGGGGACTTGAGCTAGCAGACACTCTCAAAGACCCACTGGATGCCACACAATGCACATCTAGTGGTGACACCATCACTGCCAGTTGATGACATCTCAGAGATGCCTTTTTACCAGTTTCCCAGCCCATGGAGCATTTAATCGACATTTGGGAGATGTGAATGCAGTGCCCTTGAGGGGATCTCAGTCACCACAAGGAAAATGCAACAACGCTGGTATGCAAAGCATGTTGAGATGAAAGAAAACAAGGGCTGCTCTTCTTCATAAGGCAGTCAGGCTTCAGAATAATTATATAGAGTCATTGGTGCCAGTTAAAGCCTAATGGATTGAATACTTAAATGGGAGAAGGCAACGTAGGGTTCCAGCTTTGCTCTACTGAGCAACTAATTTTTGTATTAGTTGTTCAGCAGTGCGAGGACTAGAAACCAAGCTCTCTTCAGTCTCTCCAGCCTTTTTCTTTAGCATCAGTCTTGCTCTGCATTTATGCTCAGCCTGCACAAGGTGGAATGCCAAAACCAGTCCTTTTCTAAACCTGGAATAACGTGTGGTCTTATAGGAGGGCGCATTTGGTTTGCCTGACAAGGTTTTGGTAGTGGCAGTGCCACAGAGGTGGCTTCTGTGAGAAGCTGCTAGAAGCTTCCCCTCTATCAGACAGAGCCAACAGCAGCTGGCTCCAAGATTGACCTGCCACTGCCCAAGGCCAAGCCCATCAGCGACAGTGATAGCACCTCTGGGATAATGTATTTAAGAAAGGGAAAAACTATTGCTGCACAACAGAAATTGCAGGCAGAGAGAGGAGAAGATGTGAGAAAAAGAAGTCTGCAGACACCAAGGTCAGTGAAGAAGGAGGGGGAGGACCATGGTGAGGCAGGCTATCTGCGTGGAGGTTCACAGTGGAATAGATATCCACCCACAGCCTGTGGAGGACCCCATGACAGAGCTGGTGGATGCCAAAGGATGCTGTGACCCCATGGGAAGCCTGCCCTGGAGCAGGCTCCTGGCAGGGCCTGTGGACCCATGGAGAGAGAGGATCCCATGCTAGAGCATTTGCTGGCAGAACTTGTGACCCCATGGGGGACACATGCTGAAGCAGTCTGTTCCTGAAGGACTACACCCCATGGAAGGGATCCATGCTGGAGCAGTTCTTGAGGAACTGTAGCCCATGTCAAGGATTCACATTGGAGAAGCTCATGGAGGACTGTTTCTTGTGGGAGGGACCCCACACTGGAGCAGGGGAAGAGTGTGAAGAGTCTTTCCCCTGAGGAAAAAGGAGCAGCAGAAACAAAGTGTGATGAACTGACCGCAGCACCCATTCCTCCTGTGCCACTTGGGGTGGGGGGAGGTGGAGAAAATTGGGAGTCATGTTAAGCCTAGGAAGAAGGGAGGCGGGGGAAGGTGTTTTTAAGGTTTTGTTTTGTTTCTCATTACTCTTCTCTAATTTGATTGGTAATAAATTAAACTAATTTCCCCAAGTCAAGTCTGTTTTGCCTGTGATGGCAATTGCTGAGTGATTTCCCTGTCTGTATCTCAACCCATGAGCCTTTCATTATATTTCCTCTCTCCTGGCCAGTTAAGGAGGTGGAATGATAGAGTGGCTTTGGTGGGTACCTGGTGTCCAGACAGGGTCAGTCCACCACAGAGGGATATTCCTGTGCAAGCAGTAGGATTAAGCACACATCTACTAAACCCAGCATCAATACCCTTACCATTGATTTTAAGAGCCATCGAGTTTACAGAAGAAAGGAACCTAGCTGTAGACTATTCTGTGGCTATAGGAACCTCAAGAAAGAATCATCTTGCTGCTCATTACAACTACATCTCACCTTCACAGATCGTTAAGACTAGTGGTGTTTCTACCTTGGGACCTATATAATTAACATTAGTGGTACATGAATTACTACTTCCAAGAATTTTTTCCTTAGTGGGCAATGTTGGATTCAGAAAGAATTTACTTCTCTGTGACATTTTGAAAATGTGACTCTTTTTCATAGTGCAGTGATAACCACTATTCTTCTTTGTAGGGATAACAGATGTCAGTATAGTGACAATGACTCCATCATACTCATCTTTCTGCAGCACCACCAGCTCTGATATCTTTTTCAGTCACAGTTTATCAGCCTCTTAATTCCAAGTCAGTGATCTATATCTGGAGCTACACATATGTTTCTTTTTATATTGTTCTTATTCTCACCTCAACTGATAAAAAATCACCGTTACCACTTCTTTCATTACCCACCTATGCCGCGCAGCTTGCACACAAGATTTTGATGTACACTGCAGCCCTTTCTCATTTTTTCTCTTTGTCCCTTCTGCAGAGATAGCATCCATCAATATTAACATTTCGGCTCTCTGATTTATCTCATTACATTTCTGCATTACCAGCCAAGTCATAATTTCCTTCCTGTAATGTCACTTTGAGCTCATTTCCCATACACTCTGCATGTGTATATAGACAATTACTGGGTTTATTGCTTGCTTCCTTCCTACTGGCCTTGCCTTTTCTCCTTTGTCTTTATCTTCCAGCATTCAGTGTCTATTAAAATAGCTCTGCACTGAATCGTGACATCCCAGTCTAAGTTCCCAGCTGTCTGAAATAGGATGACAGTACTAGCCTCCTGTGTTTTCTTGTATTTGGATTGCTGTTTTTTTTAACATGAACTGCCCATCCTTTCCACAAATAGCAGGAATCAGTCACGTTTCCAGTCCCATCTGCTGTGCACAGTTCTAACAGACCACTGGAGTCACATATCTGAGTGAAACCACACAGAGGGCAGTGAAACCACCAACCAACTAGTTAAGGGCTGCTCATTCTGCAAAACAAGAGCAGGAGAGTTTGCACTGTCGGTTCATAAGCAGTGAATTCCTAGCGGTTTGAAAGGCAGTAGGTGGCAAGGAGGACTCCTTTTTCCAAGGCCAGCAAACCTTTCTCTCTCACAACACCACACAGGCCACAGCGGTTTCCTGATAGGAAACAGCCCGTGCACCTTGGGACTAGAGAGACAAATGCTGTGCTTGAGAACAGCAGCTGGAAGCAATGCCTAAGGGGATGCACAACTCGCAGGTGCTTGGAGGCCAGTTCAATGTGGGGGGACACAGAGGGAAGTCCAGGTTATACTGGAGGACTCGTACCATTTTTCTCCTACCTAGGGGCAATTCCAACTCTGCAGCTGGAGCAATGTCCACAGCGTGTCCCTGCTGCCCTGACAAGGACAGCATTTTAAACCTTGGCTCTACACGTTGTCTCAGAGCTCATATGAAACTTTAAACTCTATACCTGGGCCTCCACATAGTTCTCCATGCTCAGCTGAATTCCCCCCCCAAAACTTCAATGCCATAGCTCCACTCAATAAAAAAAGGCTCAATGCTCTCTTGCATCCCAACTTTCCCCAAAACTAGAGGTGCTTGTATATATTTCATTGTTCACTAGAGGGCAACATTGGCTTAAAAATCTGTTTCTTTGTCTTCCCTTGCACAGAAAAGGGGCGTTAACACAGAACATATAAAAGAAACGCCCCATGGACTACTCCAAGGGCAGAAAAAAACTACAGTCTCCTTTGCAGTGCTAAGGAGGTATCTATACAGATTTCTATACAGAAATCTATAGTGACTATAGGACGGGGATGAAAGAAAATAAAATATTTGTAGAAAATAAGGTCTTCATTCAGTGGGGTTTTAATGTGCTTTATGAATCTGAAGCAGGGCTTTAGCTCTGCTATCCTCAGTCAGGCTATACATTATTTAGGCAGCATCTTAGATATATTATGTAAAAGTTTTGATAAAGACTAAGGACTCAGAAATGCTTCCAGACCTGGAAAAAAAACCCCATTCAAATCAGGAGGAGACTGTAGAGGGGCCTCTTCTATTCCCGAGGAGACCAAGAGGGAAAGGAGGGATGTGGGCTGGGCCCTGAAGAAGACAGACTCTTGGGGTAGGAAGCTATTACATGAAGAAATATCTTAGAAATTGAAAAGAGACAGTAGTGAATCTGGTGGCAAGAAGAGCTAAGCAAGAGTTTCTTGAAGGAAGAAAGTTGCAGGTGTGAAGAGCTGGATCTGTACTCAAGAGCTCTTTGGGCTGGTGCAATAACTAGCACAGACGGAAATTCCTTCTGCTTTTGTCTGACAGTGTTTACTTGTCTTTTTATCCTCACTGAGAGAGACAACTGCTCTTGTTCGTTACCTCTGCTGCCACAGTTGGATTGTTATCCCTCATAACGCTGATGTAATTATGTCCCCGGAGAGCTGTGCCTGCGGGCAGCAGCGTGAGCCTGCTAAGCCTCTCCTGCTTGGGTTGCATGCTCCTGCGGCTCTGGACTGTGCTGCTGCCCACCCCTTACCTATTCTGGACACTCATGCTGGGAAACACCAGCCTGGAGGCCCACTTAGCAGCTGCATGCTGGTAAATAAAATGGTGTTAAAAGTACCTGAAAATGCTTTGTCTAAGAAATAACGTGGCTTGTCAGAAGTTTATAATGCAGTTTCATAACTGGATTTGAAACAAGAGGTTAGATTCACCCAATCCTCTATGGGGAGCATTCCTCCATGCTAGCCCGGGTTGCTGAAGAGATTCAGGAAGAGTGGGACAGGCACACCCCCATTCAGGTGGCAATGGGTAACCAGGGCTGGTCAGATAACAGTTGTGCCTGATCTGCAGCCTCATTGATCCTGCTGCAGGGCTATTGCAGTGGCTGTAACAAGCACCGCTCAGGGGCCCAGAAACAAAGTGAGTCTGCTGAGTCTCGTATATCCCTTGTGAAAATCCATACTTGGCCTCTACCTCACTGCACTTCTCCATCTCACAGTTTTTCTCCCCATTAAAACCTGCAAGGGTGAGTACAACTGCTCAGAGCCCTCCCAGAGATGGTGCTGCAGAGGCAGTGGCCTCGTGGTCCTCCCAGCCTGCTGCCTCCTGCTGCAGGGCCCAACACACGCACCCGTCTGCCACACTGCATGGGCAAACACCCCAGACACCTCCTGAGCCCTCGCGTGCCACCTGGCACTGGGAAATGGAAATGTTTAGGGTGAAACTATAAATAAATGATGAGTGTGATACTGGCTTAGCTGCTACTGTAACTTTCCCATTCACTTTGGCTAAAGAACCCCTAGTATCGCAAGTGCCAAAACCTTGCCAATCTGGGAAAGCCAGTCTTCCTCCTTAAAACTATCTAGCCTTGTATCCTTCCACAGACAGCTCAGAAATCTGGTGTTGGCAAGTGCTTGCACAGCCAAAACTTGCCTAGTGCCATGTAGAAACCAGGAAAGTCCCCAAGATGATGTAAACAGATTTATCAAAGTCTGGCTATACCCTGTATTGACTCTTTACTCCATCCGTACTGCCTCACATTTTTTATCTTTCTTTTTGTGGACTGAAGAATGTAAAAATACATGCCCTAAAGCCAAAAGCTCATGCTTTTCCTACTGATGAGAAAAGATCAATCCATGAATCTAACAGCTGCCCTGCTGTGTTTGTTGTTCTGGAAGGGCATGTTGTTGTTCTGAAGTGGGCGTATTGGCTCCATTCTGCCAAGAGAGGTGCCAGGACTCGAGCCTGTGGGAGCTGTTGTGTTGAGGGGTAGCGAATTTGATGGAAAAAATGTAGCAAAGAAACAGTTCTTCGGTTCTCGGAAGGCCGAGTTCTCATTTGCTTGCCTGCTAGCAATTCACAACCTGTACAGGATTCTGAATACTAAGCACCTGCTTATCTGCTCAGGACTGCTGGCAAGATACTCAGTCAATAAACACATCTGAATGCAAACTGACAGGGTGGGTGCTTCCCGGCATAGCAAGCTGGTGGGAGGCTGCTGCTTGCTACGTTGCCCACAGCCTTGTGCTCTGCAGGAATGTCATATGAAGGGCGACCCTGAAAGGCAAGTTTGGCTTCTCACGCTGCCACCAGGAGCTGAAGGTGCAAATGGTGTTGTCACAGAAGTGTGACTGCTGTTGCACCTCATTAAGAGCACGGAGTTTGAGTGGCCAGTAACACCACTTTAAAAGAAACCCTGAGGAAAATAATACTTGCTCTAAGGCTTTTAAAAAGGGTGCAGTAGTGAAGCAACCCAAGGAGTTCCCCATATCCTGCTTGTAAGCAGTGTGGGGAATGGTTTAATGTACATGGCTGTTTTGTGCTGTTTGCTACCAAACTATTGTGGCTGATATCAAGCCCTTCCTAAAGATAATTTGTGTTAGCCTGTGTCTCAGCCTATCCATAATGTTTGATCATGTCATCACTGCTCAGAGAGAGTAATGCACAGGGTGTCTGCTTCTGGAGCTGGTACATTGGGCTCTTCAGACTTGCATGCATAACTCCTCTCTGGGCTAATGGATGTCAACATCTATTTATTCCAACAATACTGACTGCTGACAGTTTTGCAATCCCTTAGCAATACAAAAATTGATCAGCTTAGCTACTGTGGCAAATTCCTTAAAAATCACAACTCTAAAAACATTAATGTTACCACAAACAGGGCAGGATCTTTGGTTGATAGCAGGCTGCTGTGAAATACCACCTTGATTTAGTACCATTCCCCTTTATTTTTTCCTACTCGTACTCTTCCCTCATGGCTGAAGTAAAACCATGCCGTTAGGAGCCTGAAATCTGTTTCATTTGCTTTCCTCAAAGACCAGTGCTCATCAGCTAGTGCAGCTGCACATGAAGAGTTCCTAAAAGCTAAAGGGAAATGCACATTCAGCTGTTGAGATCCAGGAGTGTCAGGGCCAGCAGTCTGACTGCGGGAGGAGGCAGTGGCTGCTGAGAAAGAGCTCCTTCTACCTCCCCTTTCCTCCCCACCTCCATCATCACCCTTCTCACCCAGCATAACCTTTCATTTGCTGCCTTGGATGTGGCAGAGCTTTGTAGTGGCAGCTTCAGTCAACTGTCAAAGGGGGCTCAGGGGGACTGAAGTGGGTGAAGCCAGGAGGAGAGTATAACCTATGGCAAGCAAAGCAACAGCTGCTGCAGCCTTTCATGTCATGGTTTGCCAGGCTCCGGAGGGGAAATGTCTTATAAAAGATAACCATGGGTGTACTTGTCCAGAAGGTTTGGGAGTGTTGATGTTCTGGGCAAGTTACTCTCAGCTTCTTTATTAACAGCTGAAAACAGCAAGTCATCTCATGCTTTGCTCTGGTGAGAAAAAGCATGACAAGGCCAGCAAGGGACAGAGGCGCACACCCCTGTTACTGAAGAAAGTCGGTTTCAATTAATATTCTTACTTCAGGTCTGCACAGCTGCCTCACGAAGTGATGCAGACCTTTGAATTGTAGAGCTTCATGCTGCATGTGCTACTAAAAGTAAGTTAAAAATGCTACATGTGCTCTGGGAGGAGTCTTGTCCCTCGCTTTCCTTTTGGAACTTACTTTGCCCAGTTTGGCTATACTGGATGCATGCCACTTACGGAAGGAAACCATTTTTATTTTTTCACAAGAAAAAAAAGACAAGGTTCTTGAAGCAGACGGTGTTATTTTTTTATATTCATTTTTCACAGAACAAATCTATTATATGGCATAATGCCTAGGTTTTTTTTTCATGTAATTTTTAACACAGTGGGACAGCAATGATCAAAGTGTCCTCTACCTCAGGGAGAGATTACCATAGCATATGTCTGCTGAAGCCAAGCAAACAGTATTTGACTGATCCCCAAAAGCCCTCGCTAGTATAAACACTGGTATTTTTCTCAATATAATCGATTGCTATAATTTAAATAGTATTTCTGCCAACCAAACTCAAGCACATCGGAATACTCTGTTAAAGAGTCTGTAAGCCTCAATTCTAAGCATAGATTAGTCCAGGAGACATGTTTAAGCATCTTTTTTCTTTGTCTTTTTAACCAGTTGTTAAGTATTAAAGACAAGAGGATACAACTGGTTTATCCTCCCTAACATTAAGGAGTCAGTTCTACACAACAGGCCACTATGTGCCTGACACCCATATGGGGGTACCCAAGTGGGGATATGAAACAGATTGAAATATTTTTACATCTGCAAGTGCACTGTCTTTTAGAGAGAGCTCAACTGGCATTTCTTCAGCAGGTGGAAGGAAAGCTTCATGGGAAGCATGGTATATGCAGGGACAAACTACATGCCCTCCAAGGCTTTCCCATTTGTGTGCCCTGTAGCGCTCTGTTGTGTGTGCCTTTCTTTTAGGATTGAAATGAAACAAAGTTGCTTGAGAGGGTCAAAAAACATAGAAAGGGAATCAGGTTTGTCAAGATCCTTAATTTCGAAGATACATTTCTCCAAGAACATCAGAGGAAAAGTGAAACATAAAAGATTATTTGTTCTTCTGAAACTGTTCATTTTGCTATGAAAGCCTCTATTTAAAAAAGAAGTGCTAGGCTACGCTCACACAGCAGGGAGGAGAGTTCAAGCATACTGTTTTCTGCTACCTCTAACAGCTTATTTTTCTGTAGAATACTGAGTAGGGTCGTGGATTGACATGTTTCTAGCTGGCTCCTGCATTCACCTCTGCCTGAGCCTAGTGCCATCCCTGAAGGCACCCGAACTGTGCCCTGTGTGACCTTTCAGGACTCACTCTCTCCCTTCCACTCTGGCTTTGGCACAGCCTAAAAGATGCAACACATCCCTGAGCCTCCACCCCTCTTGGGATGCCATCTCTCCCAGGGCCCATCAGGCAGGATGGCAGGGGGGACCCCGAGGAAAAGCAGGGGTACCCATTGCCCTAGGATCCTGGATGGGGGTTATTATGGGGGGCACTTAGGATCCAAGTGGGTTGGTTCAGTGGGAGCTGGACACCCCTGCCTCCCACCATGGGCACAGGTTGGATTTCACCCTCTGTGGCAGCAGGAACTGCTCCCCAAAGGGGTTTGTGTGACTGTGCCTGTGCCTGGTGGATGCTGACAGCGGGTAGAGTTTAATGTGGATTTTGTGTGTCACGCTTCATTCCCAAGAGTCATACCTGGCAAATGCAATTCTAACAGAAGAATAACATGGTTTCCCATTCCCTTTGTCTCTCTGCAAGTGATATGAGTATCTCTAGATAGTGCAGATGCTAAAGTCATTTACTCTGTTTACCCATAACTAGCCTGGAAAGAGTTCACACCAATTTCTTCTCATTCGTTTATAACAAAGATCCTGAGTGACATGTGTGATTCATTCAGTAAAACAACTATCTGGTGGAGATACAGTCAGTATAACTGACATTATCAGCATGGGCCACAGGTAACTATTACTCACTGTTATTAGGATTTCACCCAGCAAGGACCTCAGCACAAATTAAACAAGTTTTCCCACCTTGCAGGAGCAGCTCAGTGTAAATAGCTTAAATTTACTCATTTTTCCTCAGTGGGTAAAGGTTTCTCAGCCTTTGAGCTTAAATTGCACAATAAAACAAGACACAGAAGAGCTGCTGTCCAGTGGTTTGGGCAAGGGAAAGCAGCAAGCTGAATTGTGAGGCTTTCCCACATAATTAACAAGGGCAATTTCTGATGTGTCTTGAAGCAGAGTTACTGAAACAGTGGGACCTCTGAGCTTTACAACATATCCTTGTAAAATGCCACAGGGGATTTAAAACCTATAGGACAAGATCAGGAGTTTCCTTGGTGTTTGCTTTCCTAGGCAGTCACAGACTGTTGAACCTCCCCTTCACCAGTGGCTTTACTGGAGCAATGACAGGACCATGGCAAGTTATTTACAGAGTAACAGGACTGTACTGCTTCCTGCTTGACAGCGAGCTCCACCTCACCTGTGTTGATGCTAAGGAGAGGAACAAGATTTGCCTGGGCTGCAGCTCAAACAGCACAAAGACGCCCACCAAGTTCAATGAGCAGTAATCAGCAAGACCTTCTGCACCCTCAGCAAAGCTTTTTAGAGCTTCAGTGTCCCACAGCTCCCCCATAAAGAATACTGTCAGTAATTTTTTGAATGGACTTCCTGACTTTAAGCACCCTGACAAAATTCACGCACAGTACCAAACAAAACCCATCACACTGATCTATGGCAACTTACTAAGCCTATTTTGAAAAAGAAAAATCCATCAGGCAGAGGTTTTTCTTTTCCTCACATTATTTAACTATGCAAATGTTTTGATTAGAATAAAAAGAAATACATAAGAAACATATAACAGAAATAGTGGTAATAAATAAAGCAAAATGTCTTCTGCAAATACTTGGCCAAAGTGTTGCACTGACTCTCAGAGCTGGTCTACCCAGGGCACAGCTGGGTGAGCACCTCTTAGGGCAAGTCTTGGTTTGATATTTTTAAAATTCACTGGGGTACCCGAGTACAGGACTCAGAGGAAAACCCAGAATGAGTTCCTTGAACTGAGGAGGGCTGTGCAACCCTGAACATGCCCTCTTGCTCTTTCAGCATCAGCCCTTGGCACAGCAGGAATTGGAGACCCCCCCTTTCCTGCACCCAGCCTGCTCCCCATCGCTCCCTGCGAGTCCCTGCCCAGGGCAGCACACCCACAGCTAGCGACAGCCCCACGAGTCTCTACTGAGTGCTGCGAAGCTGGAAAACGCAGGAATGAATAAAGGACTGAAATCCAGAGGAACACAAAACTCTGTGCTCTCATTGCTGAGGGTAATAACTGTCACCACTGTTATTTATAGGTGTCAGGTCACCAGCTCTGCACAGCCTGGCCAGGGCTCCCGTGCATGCTGCCAACTGCTGCCAGGGGGTGGCTGCCTCAGAGCCAAGGCCACGCAGCTGAAAATGCAGGCTGCAGAGCCACTGCTAAAAAAAATCCTCTCTATTTTCTCCTGCTGCTGCGCCGTGCAAGTGAGCTCAGCGTAGCACATGCACCGACGCCACTGCCTTCTCCTGCCTACAGCGGTGGGCAGGAGGCTCTGCCAGATGGAGACTGCCAGCACCAGTGTTCCCTTCCCAACAGTGGGTGTATTTTTTCAACCAGAGACAGTGAAGGCAAAGCAGGGGTCTAAAATCAAAGTGCTTGCTGTCTGTCAGCAGATCCCAGAAATACACTAGGACAATAAATATGGCCAAGGAAGTTGCAATTTCTATAATTTTTTTAATAAATATTCACAGCTCTGTTCACGATATATTCCTGTACCCACAGATCTTGAGCTGTACCAAAACAAGATTTACTTTGCTCATCACCTTGGTGCAGGCACACAAGCAGATAAAAAACAAAAGAATGCTGCAGCTGGCAGTAAATCAGCAACAATATTTTGTCCCTTACTTAGGATTGCAGGGGAAGAAATCTCCAGTTTAGAATGTTTTCACTACCTCTAGTTAGCAGAAAACAAAGGCGGATTTAACTGCTTTGAAAAGCAATCCTTTACTATCCTTAGTGCATTTTGAAGTTTCCCTGGGAAACAAACAAACAAACATCAAGTTGAGGTGGCCGGTTTAAAAATATCAGAAAGAAGCTCATGAACATAAAGCAACCAGGAACACTTTTAAACTGGGAATTAGGTGATTTCTAACTGTGGAGTTATGGAACAGTCTATCAGTAGAAGTAAACAGGATAAAAATCCCAATTGCCTTAAGGTGGTGATTGGCTGTTTTGTGAAAGGAAGGATGTGTCAGGGTTGCCTGTTAAGAATATGGACAGGACTTGATAATTCAGGAGATTCCTACAGTGAGTGATTATTATCTTTCTGTCTCCTAGCCAGGCAGCTTGTCTGCTACCACCATATGACAACTACTGCTAGAAATAGCCACCTTCCTTTGATGAGCAGGGAAATGGGAGACAGGGCAAGAGGAGGACTTCAAACACCAGCCACATCCCCATTGAACCCTGCCATGAGAAACAATGCAAGTTGTGTTGCAGACTGAAGTGCCTTACATTAGTTTTACGCCAGCTGGCTGAAGATATTTTGATATTTCACATGTAATAGCATGCTGCTGAGAGAGCTACAGCTGGGAGCATTACTAACATGACAGCCTTCACGCAAGGTTGTCTGCTGTTGTTCTGGCATGCAGGTTCTCCTTCTGGGACACTTGACTAAGCGTAGCATCAGGATGTTGCTGGGGCTCAGAATTCCTTGCGCTGTTGCTAATGTCTGCGCTCTCATAAGGTGGCCACACCTTCTTGCTGCTCTCCCAGACTTCTGCTGCATGTTGCTGCCTGGCCTCACAGCAGGGGCAGCAAGAGTAGAGCTGTGCCTACCCCCACCTCAGCTGCTGCAGTTACAACCTGGTGTTTTTAGCGTACTTTCTGCTGATTAGCTAAAGCAAAGTGTCTTGGGATGGTGAAGGGCACGTCCAGAACCACAGCTCTGCCCTGCTTCCCTTAATGGGGTGTCTTGCTTTTGGGAGACAGATGGCCAGGAACAGCCACATCTTCAACCACTTCATAGAGATGTGCGATTGCTCAATCCTCATAGCAGCATCCAGCTCTGCACTGACTTCAGCTGCAGGACAGTAATAGGGAGGAAATGGGAAAATGCCAAGTCCCTGCTTAATTTGGCCATATAACCCTCTGAGACACATGGAAAAGTTTGGAAAGCCCTCAGCGTCACATACCTTGCTCCAATAAACAATTTTTTCTTATTGTAGGCCTGATAATTTCAGTGTTTTTCATACTGAATAGCTCTTTAAGATCAGTTTTTTCACCCTTTTACTGTCTCTGAATATTACTTCTCTGCAGAAGCAGCTCTACTGTGTGACTGAGTCCATTTCTGCCCCATGCAGAGAGACCTAGGGAATGCACACATACTAATGTCCTACTCAAAGGCAAGTGTCAGAGCAAGCCTCTAAAATTTAATCTGTTTGACTGAAGACCAAAATCTGCCAAAGTAAATGGAGCTGTACCAGTTTGCCTCAGAGAACTGAACCTCTGAACCAGAATAAAATTAATCTCAGAGCACTATACTAAGCACAGCAGCAAGAGATATCACTCTCTGAAATGTGTCCCAAATACTGTGAAATACTTTAGAATCAAATACTAAGCATCTACTAAACTGGAACACACTATGACAGTGCTTGAGAGTCTGATTTATCTGCTAGTCGTACTGGATCGCAAAAGCCTGGATTACCTCATAAGCAGTCTCTGCTGGCTGGAGAAGAAAGTCATGAAAGCAGTGATTAGACATGAGTTAAAGATTATAAATATGGATTTGTCAGGCCAGAAGTACTAGCATGTGCGTCTTCCTTAGTTTCCCCCATTCCCAAAGAAGTTATCCATGACAGCTACAGTCCAAGATTACATCCTGGGATTCTCATTTACTAAAGATAATGGGAAGGGACCATTGAGCCTGACAGTTTGATGCTGTCTAATTGACAAGGTGGGTTTCTGTTCATAAAGCTGTGTTTAGATGTGGATGCTAAACTGTCTTCTACCTCTAATTCATTTTCAAATTTGGACTTTTTAGCATTCAAGTTCAGAAAAGGTAGTGACAAAGTTGAATAGTGCAGCTGTAATTATAGCTTGATATGGATCCTGTTCTACATATACACTTCTCCAAAGGCACATTTTATTCTCTAGTTCTGTAACTCAGTGTTTATAGCTCAAAAATTTCTTTAGCATCACCCAGTTAGGCTTTAAGTCTAATGATGCCTCACCTATAGATATTTGCCATAACATCCCATCCTTCCATTTCAGCTCTTTTTCATTAGAAACAGACTATTTTTTCCAGTGGCACTACTGAGAGAAACCTGTTTTCACTTGGCACTTAGGCCACAAATATTACTGCCTCTTGCAGTAATTGTCTGCTAGCCTTTATTTGCATTGATCTGACACAATCCACATTTTTGGATGCTTTCTAAATCTCTCTGAATTCAGCCTAAAATGAAGTAGATTCTATCCCATCTTTTTTTTCCTTCAACACACTCTTGAACCATATAAAAATAGCTTCAGCTCTATTACAGTTCAGATTTCTCTCTGTAACAGACTTAATATTAGCTCATCACTGCACACCTCCAGGGTCAAGCCCCTGCAGCACAGCTGAACAGAATAATAAAAACCGTGGGACGTAAAAATCATCAAACAGCTACAACTGCTCATTACAAATTTATCCCTGGTGCTTCTTATCTGCTGGTCCCAGCCCTCCGTCCCATCCCAACCAAACCATCTGCATGCATAGCAACAGCAGTCACCCAAACTACCTGGCTACACTCCTATATCACACCTCAGAAGTCGGGGGCTAGCTTGCTTTATAGACTGCTTGCTTTCCTCCCTACTTGCCTTCAAGGGGATCAGTATGCAACTGGTTGACTGCAGGACAGAGAGAAGTTACAGTTTGTTATCAAACTCCCTCAGGCTTTTGACTAATCCTTTTTGACTAATACTTATAAATGGCATTGAATACAACATGACTGGTACTTTGTGTTTCTAGATGCTAATGTAATTAAGTAAGGAACAATCAAATTAATCTGACATCCTACTGGTATCATGAGTTTGCTTAAGAAATGTTTGGTAGCCAAATGATGCTGAGGTGTGGGGTATCCAGCCTAAGGCACTTCTGTGGCAAGTGCAGCCGCCCTGACAAAAGTCTAAGGGCAGGGCTTGCCACCAACCTGATAAAGAAGGTGTTGGCGACTGGCAGCTGTTAAATGGCACCTCATGGCAGTTAACCAGCGCCTCAAGGTCCAGGCCCTTAGCCTGCCTTTGTCCTGCACTGGCTTCCAAGTAATTAGAATGAGCACAGTGCACATTCAACCAGGGTGTAAGTGGAGCCCCACTGGAGAGTCAATTTTGAGTCAGTTCCCTCATAGGAAGCAGGCCTTGCAGTTGTGAATCCTTCCCCTGGACTGGGATGCCATCCGAGGAGACTTTTGCAGATTGAATGAGTCCTCACCCCACTTTGGTGAGTGAATATTTCTTCTGGATAGATCCTTGAGTGAGCCCTTGCCCCGTTTGGGTGAGACACCCCTCCCCAGGTACCCCTGTGTGGGAGGGTTTCCCTTTTATGAGTGTGTGCACATTTTGGTTCACCTTTCTAGAAAGAATATTCCTTAAAGCTTAGGAATGCATTGTGGAGCAGTAAATTCCCAACTGACATCAGAACTTGTGATTTAAGTTTGTCAGAAGGAGTGCTGGGTAATTTTGGTTACAATAAATACAAATTTTGGGTAGCTGCTGCTGTTTGTTTTGTGAATGCCTCTCTGACACCTTCAAATTAGCCTAAACTGCAAAGAATTGTCTGAATTCAAAGTACTTTTAACTTCTGGGTGCTTGAGACAATAGTACTGGAAACCAGTTAGTGCTTCTCAAGAGACCTTCACTTCTGTGCAATGACAAGTTCTCTCAAGAAACATTACTGCAAAAGAAGAAAAAGATATATGGGCTATTAGAAGAGAGGTATATATTAGCTTTCTGGAGCCATTTCCTAGCTCAGTATCTTACAGCCATCGGGACTTGGGCAGTGACACATCTAACACGACTATGCTGCTGCGCACTGCGTTTCCTCTTTCAGTTCCTCACAGAAAGAGTGGATTGCCAAGCCAATTTCTGAGGCATGCTGGCTTCTTTGGCTGACCCAGAAAACAAGGGCACTGCATAAATACTTCAGCTCTTGGCCACATTGGCTTTTATGGAAAGCATCTCATGATTTGTCTCCGAGCCCCAAATGCTGAGGCCACCCACCCTGTCGGGCTAAGTGGATAATCTATGGCAAACTAAGGGCTTATTCTTAAACCCTTTCCAGCTGAAAGGCTTTTCCCAGCCAGTTAGAAAAGAAACAGTGCATGTTTACTTCTACCAGTGGGTTCCCAATTTGATTTTCTCCCCCAAAACCTACTTGTTTTCTTTCTTGCTTGTTTCTGTTTGATTTAAACTTCTATTTCCTAATTGCAAAAGCACAATTTGCATTATATTTGGGCTAAGGTTTGATTTGCCTGTTCAGCAGCTTGTCCTAGAATATATTTATGAAGGAGTCCAGAGATCACTAGCATATCACTGTGAATACCCAAATTATCTACCCCCAACCTTTTCCCTTTTACAAAGAAAATCATCCCAAGTGCTAACATTTAAGGATATGTACTACCCATTATTAAGCACAACAGTCCACACCTTCTACTGCAAGACCACTTAGACCACAAACACGTCAATGAGGAAAATGCTTTCTGGAGCTGTATCCCAGTCACACTGGCTCAAAAAGCCTCTGTGCCCATCTCCTGCCATCAGAAGGCTCCCCAACCTGTGTAAGACCAGTTTGCTTATTTTCTGGGAGTTCTTCCCCCTGGCCTCAGTGCTGGTGTGTGAAGGCAAAGCAGAAGGCAGAGATCCCTGTCTGTTTCTCCCAGCCTAATGGGGGTGAGCTGCTGGAACACAGTTGTAAAAGTGGACCTGGAGTTGGCTGTCCGTGCTGGGGAGCTGGCAGGTGCTCCAGCCAAGCTTGAATCCAAAAGCAGTTGGGCACATATTTCACTGAAAGGCAGTTATTCTAAGAGGAAGTGTCAGACACTGAAGTGAGGTTCCTTACTGACTTCTAAGCTTTGCATTTGACTGGTGGGGTTTTGTGTCAGATAAGCACAATTCTTCATAAAAGCAACAAAATATATATGAGGTCTTTTCAATTACAGTTTTGCCACTGCAAAGGTGTCTTAGCAACATGTGTGGGAATTGCTGAGCAAAAATTTGGTGATGATGTCTCTGCCTTATTTTGCAGCTTAATCATTGAACTGCAATGTCTAGGCTCAGAGACCAGAGTGCTTTGGTTTTTCTGCCTGTGAAATGAGGGTAAAGACTCAGCTTTCTAGCAGAGTCCTTTGCATGCTTTTTCCACATATTGTTAAAGAAAATTAATGGCAAAATTTGCCTCACGTATGTAAAAAAATCAGAAAGCTTGTTAGGACATTGCAAGAGTACATAGTTGCTTCGTGTTTTAACTCGATGGTATCAGGAACTGACTCCAAGGACCATTAGCCATCATCAGCCTGACAAAAGACACTGCTAATGCATACCTCCATCCCTGAACTATGCTGTGCTCAGTAGCAAAAACATAGGCACTGCATGCTCAGGGCAACCAAAGCTGGGGCAGAGGGTCTGCCAAATGAAACCACAGGGCACAGCAGAAAAGGGAAACTGGCAGTGAGCTAGGGGCTGAGATGGACACCAAAAAGGAGAGAAAAATAAGAGCAGTTTCCTGGCAACAGAGCTGGATGTAGTGGTCTGAGAGCCCTGCAAGTAATTGCTTGTGTGCCATTTGGACCATCCCACCTCTGTTTAGAGAGGTGTTGTGTACACTGTAAACACATTATGCTACAGCATGTGCTGGGTCATGTCTTAGGCCAGTAATAAAAAGAGCCACCTGCCAAGTGTCTTTCTGCATGGCAAAGGAGAGATTTGTTTCTGCTTCAGGTAGTAACACATTGCCCATATTATTTTGCAATTATTAGGAATCCAGAAACAGCAACTGAGATGGAGCCCTGTTGTGCTAGCTGTTTTCTGAAGCACAAAACAGGAGAAAGTCACCCTTGTGATGACTTTATACTACTAAGAGCATTCTTGTGTTTTCTAAGAAAGAGAGATACAGTCTGGATTTAAAACCAAACAAAACTGGCTAGGAAATCATCTAATCAATCTGTTCAGAGGTACCCAGGCAAGGAGAAGCAGTTAAACTAAACACAGTCCCAGGGCACTTCTTAACCCAAGATCTTCTTTCCTCACTTTGATAAAGCTCTGACTTAATCTGTATAAAGGAAATCCTTCACCACCTCACCTCTACGTACAAGGCTGTATACAACCACATGCTTTCTGCTGTGCCTTCTGCTTGCTGTCAAGAACAGAGCTTGCACCTTGCTCCAGATTTCTACCCTCTGAGGACATCACAGCACTTAAACTGCAGCCTGAAGAATGAGCACACAAAATGCAAACTCGTGTTTCAAGCTACTGTTCTTTAATTTAACTTGAATCATGTACTGGGATCTTCAGATAAAGGTTACAACTTTGCTTGAGAAAACCAGGCAGCCAGCAAAATCCACTTTGCAAAGTTACAGTGCACCATGATGGCACTTCTGTCATTACCGTCATTCTTGTTTTGCTTTTGCATAGTTATCCTTAGTTTTCCCTACTCATTACATGAAATGCACTTCTGATTCAGTCCTCCTCAATCCAGCTCACTCACCGGTATAAGAATTGTGTATCACAACAAACCAAAGGTACATTTAGTCTAGCATGCCATCTTCAGTGTCTGTGGCCGCATGCCAGAACAGGGACAACAGAACTCCCCCAGTCTTCAATACTTTTTGGATCAAAATCCCTCTGCCAGATACAGTGCCTTTGTACATCACAGCCCACACTCATACCTGGTGATGAAAGAACTGCAACAGAGGACGAGCTTTATTTCATAGTTTCTGGGGGGTGAAGATATAAATATTTTTCATTACAAACCTCATCAGAAATAATATGGTTGTAAGTTTTCCAGGGGGCTGATATTAAATATATACATAAAATATACTGTGTTTATATATATTATACTATAATTATGTATATAAATATTCATATATATATAAATATACTCATTTGCCCATCACTGTTGGTTGCAGTTGGCAGGATTTTGACCCATGCTTTGCAGTGATTCTAATGCATACCTACTACACTCCAGGATTCAGTGATTTCTTCTGTATTTTTCAGCTTACACAAGTGCTGAACTCTGGACAGTTTACTTCCTGACCCTTTTTTTCATTAGTTATCCATTAGGGATAACAATCTCACACAACTATTTCTACTCATATTCTCAATGCCAGAATTATTGATTTTTTTTTTAATAATTCTAAAGTTTAAAGTTGATCTAAAGTTTTTGCCAATCCAGAATTTACTTACTTTTGAGGTTTTGAATGGTAAATATGATCTATATTTGAAAACTGAGTTAGAATAACACACAGTGTAAATATAAATGACAAAGATATAAATGATGGTGTAAATATGACAGCTATTCCTAAAGTAATCCATGAGCAGAAAGTTGTACTGAAGAATAAGAGTATTTTATTATGGTACAATTAGGAAGCAGGTTGAACTAAATCAAACTGGAGTCAAGAGCAAGCATTATGAAACAGAAGTGCATATACGTGATGGGAGTTAATCAGGAATTTCTAAACAGCAATTCCAAACTAATTCCATGCCCCCATCTCATGTAAATGAGCTTGGTCACCAGGAGTCAAGTAACAAAGCTAAGCAGTAGAGCACATATTAACACCCCGGTGTTGCTTTTAGTATCAAAGCAAGCTCATTTCAAGCTCAGGTATTTCCATTTCTGTACAGTACTCCATAAAGATGTATGGTTAGTAGAATATGAACAAAGACAAATACAAACACTAAAGCAATTAAAAGTCTTATGGTTATCTCATCTGGAAGGTTACTGTGTCCATGGGAGAGGCATGGTAACTGGCTTTAGTCACACTGCTCATCTCTTAGACAGGTAGGTATAACCACCAGCACTCTGAGGAAAAGCTGTTTTGCTGCTGTTTGATGTCAAGCATCCTGGATTCTAACACCAGATTTTCCTCACGTGGCTTTTGCAAATCACCTTCTATCACAATCAGTGGTCAATGGTGTGAAACTGTTTTATTTTGCATTGCAGCAGATTAAGATCGTGCACGCACAGTCAGCAAACTGCCCGAGAGGAATCTACAGCGGGATAATGAATTGCTAAATTACCATGAAGAATTCCCTAGTACTTAATAATTCTAGCATATGTATGCTATGGATCCAAACATCTGGCACAGGTTTGTATCAGATACGATCAACTCAAGTGACTACTGAAGAAAAATGTTTCTAGATCATTTTTTGAGGGGAATTTTAAATATTTGTTAGTATTCTGGTGGTAATTTTCCCACTCAGATCTTCCTAATTAGCAGTGAGTTGCAAAATATCAAACTGGGTAGTAGAATTATATAATAGTTAAATTCTGAATACTGACTGAGGAATACTAGGATATGATCTGCTGATTTGTGTTGAATTATAAGCCCATAAACCTTTCTTGCTTCCATGATTTCTGTTTAACATTCATTGTTCCATCACCACAGATGCTTTAAGATATTTATTTTTAGAAATAATGAAGCAATGATTGCTATCTCAGGTACTTTTCACCACTATAAGAGACTCACTGGGACAGAAGAGGAAGAGTATAGGGGTGGGCAGGGGGTGTGGGGGTGTTAACCAGGACCTAGAGGAATCGAGCACTTTCATGGCCAGTTCCCAGAAGTTATTGAATGATACCTGTCTCAGATTTGATCTTATCAACTTAGCCCTGTGAAGCCAAGAACTTGTAACCCACAAACAATAGTGAAAGGAAGACAGGAAACACAAAATACAACCTAAATTTTAGCATCAGTAACATCCCTGCAGATGAACAAAATGAGCTGTGAGAGTCCCAACACATCACCTCCAATTACTGCTAGCTCCACTGATTTCTGCAACATCAGCTATTAACAGACCCATCTAATTTTGCACCCGAGTTGACTGAAGTTTGGAACATCAACTAGTGTTCTGAAGTGTGGAAAAAAATGCTTTAATAATCAAGAGTTAGTGCTAGCAATAATTTGTTCAAGTTCAAAAGCTTAAAATTATTTGAGCCCAGCTTCTCTCCAATTACTGGAAGGTTCAAACAGCTTCAAATCATGCTAAAAAGTTTATTGACAGCTGCTCTCTAATTATATTCATTTTCTTTTGGAATTAACAGACTGTGGGCTTTGATGAATTGGTATTGATTAATCACTTCTCATGAAAATCACATACAGCATACAATTTCTACCTGTTATTTGGTTGGTAAGTTAGACCAAGGTTGCCATCAATAAATATTTGTGTCATCATCCAAACTTCACAACAACAAATAGATACTCTAAGTTACGATGAAACCACTTTGAAGAAAAACTCAAATAGAAGCACTAGTTCAGAAATTAGCCTTGTATTAATAAAGTTTCATTATTAGCACAGAAAGAGGCTTTCTGGTGGAAAAATGCCTAGGCTGTAAGATATATGCAGTAAAGAGAGACTTAGAATAGCCTTTATTAGGGCAGTTTCTGTTCAGCAATGATGATGGCTCAGTTTTGCTACTGGTATCAGTGGCAAGGTAGTGGTTGACCACACAGGGATAATGGTGAAGCCCATGTCTCAGAGACAGAGAACTAGGAGGCTGAAAAATACCTTACCAAGAGCAAAGGACCTTACAGACAACACCAATTTTTCTCAAATTCACAATTAATTCAAGAGATTCTTGGTAAGCAGACTGATGACTTCTAACACATGCCATTCAAAAACCTTTAGCAGGCTCCCAGAAACAAAGATTAAGTTCATTAAACAAAGCAAAACTTTTTTTTTTTTTGGCTAAGCAGCTGCCTTTGTGCTTTGGTGCCAGTGATGCTATAAGACAAGCTTTGAAAACTCTTTTCCTCAAATCATGACAAAGAAATAGCAAACTAACAGTGGGTTTAGACAGAAATTTAGTACCCCAAACCACATAAGGCCGCATTGGGTTTATATTTTATAATTATATAAAATATTCTATATATATTTTTATATAGATTTTATTTCTATTTTAAATATACACCTTTTTTCTTTAACCCCGCAGCGAAAATAACAAGATAATTTCCTGTTCTTTATTACACTGTGGTTAGAGAGGCATCCACATGGGCAGAGAGAAAAACATTCAGGAGGAAATCTAAAATCCATTAAGTGTGGGGGGTTTGTTTGGGGGGCGAAAAAAAATAAAAATAAATCGATATGACCTTTTTCTATAGGAAGTCTATTCACCTTCTAATAGGTGACTAGAGCCTTCATATAAGTACAAATTGGAGTGATCAAAAGTTACATTCCTGGCAGCTTGGAAGGTATGGTAAAGGGCACGTAGCTGTGATTCTCGGGGGGTAAGTAGGGGAGAACAGTGAGGCTCTGCAGCCTTTCCTCACAGCCTCTAAGATGAAAAGACTGAGACCTTTGCTTCCCTAATAAAGCTGCTGGAATAGAAATGCTGTAAATTCAAGCCACTGGGAAATCAAGGTCTAAAAATCCCCTCCTGAATCTGGGTCTCAGAACATTTACTTCAGTTTCCTTTTCTTTCATCAGATTGCTGCCTCCTCTTAAGTGGTGCCCAGCTCTTCACAGAATTAAAGATCACCAAAAATAACTGGTTCTAAGACATACTTGCTAATGATTTTGAGGTTTCAGATACAAGTTCCTATAAATGTGTGGCATCATTACACGCAGCAGTACAATTTGGTGGAAGCCAGAGAACTAACAAACCCCTTAGCTCAGGAGGGCTGCAGCTTGGGAAGACATTCAGCAGAGGGAAGGAAGATTAAGAAGAGAGAGAATTAAACAGTCATTGATGAGTGTGATTCCAGTTCTTTTGGTTTTATATAAGCCTGTTTTTCTTCCAAGAAAGCAATCTGCTACATAATTAGAGGATTTTGGATGTTATTTATTATTCATTAGTCCCCTTCGGTTCATTGGGCCACTATACATTACTGCAAGTCTTCATGCACTGGGCATCAACTTTATGGTAGTTCCAATTAATTAGACATAAAAAGGGTCAGAATATATTTTTCATATATTCCCCAGCTACCCCTACCTCAACTTAGTCATTATCCTTGTTTTCTTCCTCAGATCCAATCCAATACCTCTGGGTCTCCAAGTCTTTCATGCTCTTGCTTTATTCTGTCTCTCCCAGTGGCCAAAACATTCACCCTGTCACTGTCAAGATTTCTTTGTCTAAATACAGCCACCTCAACTGTTTGTTCCAGCAAGCTGCAGGAATTCTTTGAAGAAACCATATTATCTTACAGAGGATTTATGGTCAAGATGCTAAAGATAAGCATCCTAAGCTTAAAACAACATTGGCAGGAAAGTTTACTAAGGTGATTTGTGATGATTGGTCCGTATGTGAAATTAGTGCTAAGAACATGAAGCAAATAGAAATTTATATTAATTTCTAATGACTAAGCAAAACCAACTGCTATTCTACAGGCAGCTTTTTTTCCCTTAAGGAGGAAACCTTGAAAGCTGAGAGGTTGTCCTTTAATTCTGTGAGTGATATGCAGCACGTGCTGTCCTTGGGTGATTAATATTCAGTCAAAACCCTACTATTTTAGGTTTCTAAAGTCAGCAGCATTTGAGTTGCTTCACGTGAAGCAACTCACTGTACATGGAGGCAATGGAATGAACTGCACTTACTGTCTACTGCAAAACACTCTGCTCTTAAAGCAAAGGCCAACATGGGAGAGAGGCAGCCTTGCAGCAGGGGTCCAGCCTGGCCCTGTGCAAGGATGGGGGAAACTGCGGAGATGAAGGGAAAGGGAGAAGCACACAGTGCTCTGCTACAGATCACCCACGGCATAAACCTGGAAAGCAGAAGCACAGTGGGACAAGAAGAGGATTTTGGAAAAGCTCGATGCCATCACTGCTTCCTTATCCTCTTCTCTGATGGAAATCTTGAGTTTTGTCAGACAATAACCTCCAAGTCTTATCTGTGTTTATTCAGCTACAGGACAAGATGACCCAGGTCTTGGTGTCATCTTTGGGCAAAAATACATCACATCATAATACCTGCTAATGTGTGCTTTAAACTGTATGCTGTACAATGAGTGAAGAACGGAGCATCCCGATGTGATCTACTGTAAAATACCTATTCATTTAGGTTTTGATGACTCAACTCTCCATCATATGGAGAGCTTCTGGCATAGACTGCAATCAGACAATATTTTCTTTCTGCTCATTTTATCTCACACTTAAGAAAAGAGGCAAGTAGCCGAACTGAGGGAAAGGGCACGAGCTTCAGGTTCTGAATCAGAAGTGAAATAGTCTTGAAGAGAAATGACTCTACTTATATAGGAAGGTCAACTATTGACAAGAAGAGGTCAGAAGAGGATATGCCAAACTGTTTTGAGCTTTTTATTGTTAAACCAGTTAACGTCAGTCTTTTCAGCAGTTCTCACAATTGTTAGAGGTATGTAAGCATTTTTCCTTCTTAGGTGTCATGAATTTCACAGCCTAAGGACTTCTTTAACTAATTTGAAACACTTCTTCAACCAGTGTACTAGGATCTCATCCTTACACTTTCCAGCTCTTTTCAGAGAAACCCCCCGATATTCCACCTCTTCAGATCTATTTATTTATTAAACAAGTCTGACAAAGACAGAAGGTTGCTCAGGCTGGTATTAGCAAACTGTCTTATGGACAGAATTGCCAAAGGATTAAGGTGCTGCATGCCACCTCTCCTCCCAGAATAATGGTTCATTTAAAATTAATTAATTATTACAGAAGTTATGTAAATATAGATATAAATTCTATATAAACACGCAGTTCAGAACCTGTTTTCATACACTTACAAGTGCTGTTCAGGCTGAAATTTAAAGAAGTTGATGCTCAAGAGATATTTCCCTATTCAAAGTGTAAGGCAGCACAGTATTTTGGTCTCTCCCAACCCAAATTAGCTGGTATAATTCTGCATCTAAGGACTCCTTTCAGAGAATCTCCATTTAGCACCCGAGTTGCTAAAAGGAATTGAACCCTTTTATGACAGCCTAGAGGAATACCTAGGCACTACACTGTCATCTCTCTGAGGTAAATGAGGATCCTTCTCTCTCTGTTGCTTATTAAAAATCCCCCTACTGTCAGAAGTTACACGTGGTCCTAAAGAAAGCTGCCTAGAGGCTCTTGGCCTCTGAACAGCAGCTTAGGTGCTTGTAAAAGCATTCCGAAATCTGTCAACACAACTGTATTTTAAATGGACCCTCCAGTGTTCCAGAATCCAGCTCCTGAATCTGCTTCCTGTCTCCCAGTCCAGTCTGGGACTTGTCCACAGCATCAGTAGCAACTGTGACATACTTGCCACCTGGGGGGTTGGGTTCAATACTGGTCTCATGTAATTCATAACCAGCTCTATTAAGGCTTTAGATATTTATACTTTAGAGAAGTGAGGCTTGGGACAATTTCTCTCCAGTCACTCATTTCAAGTTAGGTGCAGTGCTTTACCCTCTGTGTAGGGTCTCATGAGGAATTAAGAATTATGACAGCTTCTGAGAGCCCTGGTAATGCACATGGCAAGCAGCACTGAGTGTCCGGTGAACATCTTCTGATAAAGTTCAGGAAATATTAATATTTGTCCACTACTGACCCTTCCTATAAGGAAGCTACACGTTTTGCCTTTCCTGTGGCTCAAAAGCCATCCCCAATGAGCACATTCCCTGGGAAATAGCTGAAATTTTTTTCTCAAATACAGACATCACTTCTATTTCAATGCTTTATCTCTGGCTTGAACTAGATAAGGAATTTTACATCAGAAAAGATCTGCAGGAAAAGTAGACAGTGGAAGAAAACTACAGAGCCCTCACAAGAGGGAACCCAAGTACATACAGTACAACAGAGAATTATTATTTTGTAGATCACTCTGCTTAAGGAGCAACTGGAGAGATCATTAAAATCACCTCTGCAGTTCTTTGATCACTGGTCTTATTTGCATTTCAAAAGAGCAAGTTTGACAGTTTCTTGCGATTCCCTGCTCCTAACTTGTTGCTGCTGCAGTGTGGTTCCCTGCTGTCTCATTGCCTCCTTCCTGACCTTCCCCCAAACTCCTCCTTATGAACAATTAAAAATACCCTGCAAAGGTGAAGCATATTTCTAATTAAGGATTGCTGAAGTGCAAGCTAGCATGAGATGGCTGAGCCATCTGTAGAGACACCTCTGTCAGGGCTCTGTTGTAACTCATACTCTATTTCAGTTCTGTCACTGTGTTCTAGGTCAAGCTGACCAACACTACAGTTCAAAGCAAGATCGTGGTGTGCACTTTGCTAGTCCATGTGCAAGTTGCCCTCTCCCATACATATTAAAATTTCTTTCTAGGGCAGTAAGCAAGAACTTATTATTTGCTCTTACATGTGCCCCTCTGGGCCTTGTGTACTATTATTTAAAAAAATAAATTAAAAAAAATATATAAATCCAAACAACCTGGTACTCTGCCTGCAAGTTGAAACATTTATTCCCCTGAATTTCATCAACAGCTGGAGAGGGAAGCTTGGCAACAACACTGTTTCCCTTTCCTTCCCCTCGTTTCTCCTCTAGTGCTTAATGAGGTGATTGTTCACACTATGAATGAGGTAGTGGCAGAAGGAAGATGCTCATGCAGAGCTTTATGGACATTGTGGTCTTCTCAGTCTCTCAAAAATCCCTAGTAGAGGAAGGGGCTAAGAGGGCTCACCTAGGTTAGACAGGAGGCTCTGCTGCTAGCTACACTCTAAGATGAGTTGATGGAACCAAAGAGAACAGTAGTTTTAGCCCCAGAATACCAGCTCCACCATCAGCAATACTTGAAGGATGTGGTGACTTTTGGGGAGCACGAATAGGAGTGGAAGGAGTTTTGAACTGTATATTAAACTGGGACTTGGAACAGCCAGATCTGAAACAGCTGGGAGCTGCTACCAACTCGCTCCTTTTCCAGAACCCAGCAGAATGTGGCTCTGGTTGTAGAGGCTGAGAAGGCTGCACCTTCAGCCTGTCTGCTGCAGGAGCAGTTGACATGCCCCGCTTTGTTTTCTTTCCATACTACTGACACCCTGGTTCCTGCCAAGGACATCCTCTCCAATTGACCCAGAGGTACACAGGGAGCCCTAGAAGCACTGACATCTAGCTCCAGAAAAAGCTGGGCACTGCCCTAAGGCACTTGAACTCCAGACAGAAAGACCCACGGGGCTGCAATAACCGCTAAGCTTTATCTCCCCCAAATGTTTGATTAATTGCTCCAAGTGGCTGCAGTGAGCAGCCGAGAGTGGAAGTGACAGCTTTAAGGAGGACTTTCATACCAATACAAGAGATAGCACTTACTGCTCTTAACAGCCATTTTTACAAGGTATCTTTTTCAGACCATGGCTTTATTCATCGGATAACACATGGACAGATATATCAGAGCGCTCAACAAGGAGGCACAGGTATAGCATGAAAGGTTCATTTCCAGTAGCTTCCCTAGTTACAAGACCAATTTAATTATCTTATTGCATATAAATACCCTGGGTTTTTAATGCTGGAGGTGGGAAGAGGGAAAAAAAGTGTTGTAGCCAGCTGGTTAAATTTAAATCCAAATAAAATGGTGGATTTAAAATGCATGTGCACTGTGTAGCCCAATTCTTTCAGGAATAAAATTTAATATTTGCTTCAAATCTGCTACCCAATGCCCTTAACCTTGAGTGCTATATTTCTTTGGGGGTTCCTGGCAGCTTGGCTTGACATTTAAGAGGACCTCAGTAGTATACTGTCTCTTGTTGCTGATTTCTAAGTGGCTGTTTACATCAAGCATTCAGTGCCCTTTTGAACAATTAAATACCACCCCAGGGGGGCCTGTGGAGTGGTTCATGGTGATTCTTCGAAGCACTGAGGTGTCCAAATCGAGTTCTCCAATCCAACCAGTATTATCTTCCCTGGTACTATCTTAAAGGCACATAGACACGCAAGTATTTCAGCCTACCTCAGAATTCTAAGATGTGAAACACATTTTACTAGAAGGATGCGAATGATAAAGTGCCAGAAGGTGCAGAGATTGGCCTAAGGTCAGAGGACAACCTGGGCTTATGAGCACAAACCTGGCAGAGTCTATCTGTGGGCTCTTGCCACTCACATAAGTTAATCCCTGGCAAGGCTTTCTTCACATTTAAAGGAGTGCCTCCCAAGGTGGCACTCTTCACACATATGAGGTCGCCCCAGCACTCAGACCAGAGAAACAGGAATGCTGGTGGCAGAATAGATATCAAGTTATTCGGTCCAGGCCTGCCAGAGTGCTAAACTGCAATTATCCCCAGCAACATAAGCAAAGCCTCGCCTCTTGCTCGAGTGAGAGTAGCTGCTCTAACAAGCATTGATAAAGATAGCCATTTAAAAGATGCCTGGAGATGAGAATGGGGCAGATAAGCCCTTTTCTGTGCTGCTGTGCTACCAGTGGTGCCCCCAGCAGAAGCAATACCAGCAGTGGTTCCCTGGGGACAGCTAGTGAAGCCCAGAGCAGTGTGAGGAGGGCTGCTGCGATACTGGCACTGTGCCACATGGCTCAGCAGCAGCTGGTGGCTGGTGAGATCAGGCATCTGCACGCAGCGAGGCAGCAACGGGAAATTTGTAAGAGCTACCTGCAGGGAGCGATTTTCCTCCAGGGAATTTGTCTTGTAGTCTGCTCCATAAGACTTTCCGGCAGTATCCAACAAACTTTAAAACATTTTTGACAGCCGTGGGGAATTATGAGTACCAAAATTTGCCAAGTCCTTGCTTATTACAGGGTCAGCAATAACAACAGCTGCTCTTACTCCCAAACCAAAACATAAAGATGCCGAGCAGTAGTTGGTTCTCAGAAGGTATGCCTACAATCAGCCTGGAAACACAGAGAGCCCTTGCACAGGGTTTGGAGGTTTGACAGGAGGTATAGACCCACTTGCTGCTTAATTCATTTTACAACCACTATAACCATGCAAAACTGCACCTCAATCCAGACCAAAAGTCATATTGGATTGTTTCTGTGCACACTGTCTTTTTATACAGTGCTCAAGCACCGTGCTGTTGTGCTCAGTGGACCACATAAATATGGACTAGAAGTAGACAAAGGAGAACAGTGGCACCTGCTAGAGAAGCTGCTAACTCCAGCACAGCCTGAAGCAGTGGCTGTGGAAGTGCACTTGTGTCTAAGCAAAAGGTGACTTTATGAATTAATAAATGAACAGTGCTTCTGTAAGGGGTACTGCTGTTCTTTCCTCTCACTTTATGTGCCTTACTGGCCTGTAATGCCACTCCTGAACAGATGAATCAATAAAAGAAATACTACAGTATTTTGCCTCTGCTTCAGCCAGCAATTGGCAGCATCATCTTATCGTCCACATGGGAATTAGTCTGCAAAGTTTACCTGTGCATACATTAGCCATACTGAGGTGAACCAACGTTTAAGTTTGAAAGAAAAGCTATGCAAAAATGAAAGAAAAAAATAGAAGAGGCTGTATGATGTACGTCAGTGTCTTACAGACTCCCTCCCACAGTCACTTCACTGTTTTGCAACTGGTTTCAAAGAGCAGCACACTGAAAAGCCAAGTAGACCCTCCAGTCAGGAAGCAGCTAAGAAAAGGGTTGTTTATCCACTCCTTAACCTTCCATCTCCAATATCTGAATTGTCATCCTCAACTGAGCCCAATAAAGGGGGCAATTCCCCAACTCCTCCTCTCACAAGGGAAGAGTTTCCTTATGCCCCCACGAGCCATGGCAGAGCAGACAGCAGCTCCTTTGCTGTGTTTTCGCCACTTTAGCACAGAATGTGCTCATGCCATGACTCATCTTCAGCTGATGAGTTTGAACAGTGACTAAAAGCTATGCCTTGCCTATGCTAATGGTAAGCAGGGTATTGCAGATGTCAAGATACAACAGCAGACTAAATGATATTGTAAAAAATAAACCAGTGTACTCACAGAAGCGAGGAGCAGCCTAAATGGAAGGGACTGAACTGTCTCAGCAGGATGGAGAAGAACAGCCCACACAAGTGGGTCTACACCTCTGAGATGCACAGTACTAGCACTGTCCTCCACTTGAGAGACTTCAATATGTAGCAACTTTCCACTACACCTATACAGAAAGAAAAAAAAAAAAAGAGTCAAGGTCTAAAAATCTTCAAGCCTTCTCTGTCGCCAGACGTGCTCTGAAGGTAGAAGGGAAACAAGGGGAACAAGCTCTCTCTCATCAAATATGCCCAGACTGTGCACTGCGACAGATGTAAGCAATATTGTTTTAAAAATGCTCAGCACCTTAATTACAGATCAAGGTCTCCATCCCAGAGAAATGATTGCGATGTGTATCATTGAAGTCTGAGATTTGGAAGATAAAGGCACTCTCAGTGAGGCCTTGCCTTTTCTCTCATGAGTGCTGAAAAGCAAGAAGGAAGAAAATCCCTGAGCAACCACAACCATGTTCTGGGTGTTTGCTGAACAGTAACCAAGTTACTGTTCTCCACAGTAGAATATTTTCCCTGGGTTAAATAATAGTCATCTGTTTGCTGCTGCCTACAAGTGCCTAAATCACTTCCTTTCAGGTATAGAAAACTTTTTTTTTTTTCCAGATTGCCAAAATGACCACGAGGAGCAACTGTGTGCAGTTCATCATAATGGGGAGAAATAGAGTCCGAGTCAGGGAGGAGAGGTGTCTGGGAGCAAATAAGTTGAGTCAGGAAGGAAATAATTTGAAAATAATAATGAAATAATTAAATTTTTTCACTTCCAAAATACCGTTTCACAAACTCTTTGAATCTTACAAAGATACAATTTCAGACTTGCATTTAGTCAAGTCACAAATCTTTTGACACATACATTTGAGCCTACACTTTATAATGATTTTTAAAGCAAAAAGATAAAGGAGACAAAATAATAACCACCAAAAAATCAACTGCAAAGAAGAACTTGCCTTGGTTTGCTTGTTTTTCCACTACTGACAGAGACTGAAATAAGAATAAAGCTGGAAAACTAAGCAAGCATCTTACTTGGGAAAGCTGTTTCTAACAGATGGGGCATCTTTATTTATTTATTTGTTTTTGAAAGCGTTGTTCTAGTGTCTTGATATTCATAGCTATGTTTTCACTGGATCATCCCTTTATAACAAGGCATCTGAACACAGTCCTGGGAGCTAAGACCTAATAAATAATCTCAGGTCTTTGCTAATTTTCCTTGCAGGAAGACATCCCTTCTGAACCAATTCTATCACTCAGAAAAGCAGAGACAATAACTTCAATCCATTGGTAGGTGCAGCTTATTCCAGTGATTAATTAGAATTTGTGAAGTGCTCCAAAGGCAAGCTCTCAGAGAGAGAACCATTACTAGCAGCAGCATTTTTCATTTGACATGCTTATTTAGCACTCTAGAAGTTACAAAACAGCACTGTAGCAGTTGACCCCAAAAGCAGGGCTGAAAGTGGATGCTCCCCAGCATACCTTTCTTTCTGCATAATTAATTGCACTCTGGTCTCATCTCAATTGAGAGCCAGCAGTGAGCTACATCCACTAATCCCAGTTAACATAATCAGAACTGTATGATTACAAAGTTAAAAAGGTATGAAGAAAAACAAGACTTAACTTGAAGAGAGGCTTTATTCTGCATTTTAAGTATCAAGCAGCCTGATCAAAAACAGTCCAACACCCACAGAGAGTCAATGATGTACATACCAGCAAGCACAAGATTTGCCAGTGTTCATGGCTAGTGCTTTATAGCTCCAGAGAGGCAGGCAGCAGTTAACAGTTTGTCAGGGTAAAGCTTCACACCTCTCTCACTTACGTTTGTAGGGCACCTTCAACAGACTAAGCTAAGAGCTGATCGCCACAAGGAACCGGGATACCCCAACACCACTCGTGATGCAGTGACTAAAACCTGAAAATGCAGCACACTGCAGTAATTGCAATCCTCTGGCGAGAGGCCTGGGATCTTGCTGCTGCTAGAGGTCCGATCATTCTGTACTAACCAAATATGAAAGCAACAAAAATTCGGCTCCCCCTGTCCCTCCTTATTTCTGGGGTGAGCCAGAGACACTTTATGCAGTCTTTCCCAAACTTTCTCTGGCCCTGCTCAGACAAAAAGTACTTTGTTAAAACACTTCCCAAAGTTCATTCTCCTTAAGTTACCAGCAGAAACAGTGACCAAAATGGAGCCCTGCAAGCAAACACCTTGAGGAAGACCCCACAAGCTAATAAAGAGGTGAAACAAGTTTGTAGAGAAGTTTCAAAAAAATTTCTCCCCCCTGACGCTTTGAAAGCGCCCCTCACATGATCGAAAATGTTTTGTGCCTGCAGCTCACAGCTCTGAGACCCCCCCACGTGTATTCCTGTAATAGTAATTTCATCTAGGTATATAAAGGCAACGGGGCATTGACAAGTTATGCATAAGAATTTCTGCTATTTACTACAGGGGGTAAAAAATAAAAAGGAGCAAGAGCAAAAATAAAACAAAGAAAGCTTGTGAACTTTACAAGCACAGAAGCTGACAGTTACAGTAATAACTACGACATAGTGAACTGAACAGTGAACTGATACTGGGCTGTACTTGGAATTTAAAGTTATCCAGGGAAAAAAAAATTAAGTACTAAACTGTGCTATTTTGTAATCATACACTGACCACTTCAGAGCCAGATCACCTTAATTGGTAAAAAACAACTTCTGTTGCCTGGTGAGAAGACAGAACAGGTGGCTACATCCGATTTCCAGTGGTTCATGAAACTCTGTAGCAACAGTAGGAAAACTTACTATGTGTACGACTTGGCAGGGTTCAGCACCACACCTCTCTGCAATCAGGATTTCCTAGCTAATTTAAGGAGGAATAATTTCTAAGACAGGTGTCTACTGGGACAGCCCCTCACCACCACCACTGTTAAACAGAGCAGCAGAAATCAGCTTCAACTGTTCTAAATTTTGCATTCCTAGACCTGATGGTAACCCATGTTCTGAGATACAAAGACCTTTCAGCAAACAGATTATCCCTGATAGTTGATAGGCAACAGATTGAAGTGGTTTAGTCAGAAAAAGTAAAAGAAGCTTTAGTAGAATGCAATACTGTAACAGTCAACTTTCCTGTGCATACAGTTTTCCCCATTTCTTTTTCTTTCCCTTGGGACTACATTTACATATAATGTAAAGGCAGGAGCTTAGGACAAAGTTTGTTGGGAGTTTTCATTGTTTTTAACAAGCTTCTTTCCTAATCATGAGGGGTATTCTAAAAGCAGGTAGTTATGTAGATAGTAAAGTTAGTTTTTCTTACATATGGAAAACTTCACCAGCAATGCACATGGTAAAACTGAAACAGAGATGAATTGCACAGGATGAACAGAGAGTCTGCTGCAAGGGTCAGAAGCCTGATAACTTTGAAGAAAAACTCTCTGATCACTCCATCCTGAAGCTCTACTTTCACTGCTGATTAACATGCTTTAACACCACTACCATTTTTTTTTTTAAACTACTTTAAAAGGTCTTTCTAGCAGGAACATCAAGAAGAGCAGGCTATATCAGCTTTAGTTACATGCACTTTCTAAATACCTCATACAGTAGCAATAAGACCTCATGCTCCTCCAAAGGCCACACTTACCATTAATAGAAAGAAAACATCTGAAAGCCGCCCTGGTCCTCCACAGTAGTCAGAAGAAATCCCAGCAACGAAAAGGTCTTGACTCAGAACCTTTAGCACCAAGCAGGAACACAACTCTCTTCTCTACATGCTTCCTGCATAGACTTGTCTTTAACAGTATTTCTGCTTCTTCAGACTCTTCAGTAACCTCCTTTCTACTCTGCCGATATCCCAAGGCAGGTTACTTGAACTATACACCCCTCTTAGGAGCCTCACCTCTCAAACGCCAACACCTGTTCTCCTGACCCGCCTGGGGCCACCCCCCTTTACACCATCAGCAGTACCTGCAGGTGCACCCAATAGTCCCCACCCACGCAGCCCAGATTGCCATCGCCCCTGCTCTCCACCTGCACCTTTGAATCATCATCAGGCAATTCATTCTATTATACTGAAACCCACAGTACTTGTTTGTTTTTCTTTTCTTTTAATTTTTTTAATAAAGAAGCAGCTTCTCCATGAGTAAGAGTCACTCATATAAAGTACATCAGCTCAGATCTGGTACTGCTCAGGTCAAGTTCCCTGCTCCTTGCAAAATTCTCAGTGCCCTGAATGCAGCTTCATTTCTTGAAGGTTGAACTGAGGAATTGCATCTTATAAGTAGAGCAAAGGGAGCCCCAACTGAATTAGTTTCATTTATTAAACTCGTTACTAGACTGCCAGCAAGGGAATTTGCAGTGTTTCAATTAATGTAGCCTAAAGACTTGCTTCTAGCCCAGCTGCAAAACCTCTGCTTGCTTCCATGCAAGTAGTGTCTGACCCATCAGCAGGAAGGTTAACAAAGCAGGGGAGGTCAGTTCTGTCCTATCTGGGATCTCATTGCAAGTGAGAAACTTCCATAAAAAATAAACCCAGGGAATTGCTCAATGCCTTGTATAGCTACGTTTGAATATACCCAAGGGTGGAGATTTCAGAGTTTTTCTGAATTTCACATTTCAGAAAGATGGTAAATCATATCCTTCCCATGTTTTGGTTTCACAGAGGCAAAATTTGCACAATAGCTCTCTCACTTAAACCCACACACAGAAAAAAACAACAGTGGTGTGGGGTGTCTTCTTTATTATCTTTTTAGAGCTGTCATTCCTCCAAGGTCAAAATTTCCTTCTTTCATCAAATTATAAATTCCATGAGTTGCCTTCCTTGCTATGTCTTACTCTTAACATAGCAACTTTGTACATACTACACTTTTAGTCATATATTCCCCCTTAAGACACAGAAAGAGAAAAAAATAGACATTTGCATGTTGCTAGATAGAGGGAACAAAATGTGCCCTTCCAATATTTTGTTACAGATAATTCCAGTTTGCCCAGCAGTATTTTGTAGTTGCCCACTACTGTAAATATTGTCATAAGAGCAATTATTACTTCTCAAATATAAACCAGAATATATTTGGTTTTCCCTTTTCTGAAATTAAAAATTAGTTTCCCTCCAACTATTTATCATTCTGTAGTTTCCTAAGTCAGTTACTCTTCTACTTGTTGTTCGTTTGTTATTATGTGGTGATGGTGGCACTAAGAGATGTTACAGGGAGAAAGTCCATTGCCATTTATCTTGCACACTGCTTGGAGATAGCTACTTTTCTTAGTGAAACTAGTGAATATAAATGGCACTATAAATAAACAGAAACTCCTTCAAATGTTGTCCTAAAGCTGCTTTGGGCAGATTAATAGGCAGAAAGCCAGATGTGTTTGTTCTTTTTGCCACTTCATTGTCAATTTAGGAAGCTTTTCCATCAGATCATGCAGTAACTGTCAAATAATATCAAGGAATGTGTTAAATACTGCCAGGTAGCTAGAAACTGTGGGATCTCTTAACAACATATGGAAAGCAATGGTGTTGATGTCTTTTTAATAGAAAAATACTGGAATTTGACTAGAATTAGGAATTTAGCAATTAATTTTTCTTAACCTCATTACTGCTATGGTATCCAAGGGAAATATATCCAAATAATCTGATGTATTTTATTTGAATACATAGGATACATCACACAGAATAACACAGGCTAAGGTAAAGAAGTGCAAAGGATAAACCTGCTAGTTTGGCCTTCGGTTCAAGAATGAGACACTGAATAGGCATAACTGGTAACAACATTAGAAGGAAACAGCAAGAGATTTGAAGGGTTAGATTTGACAGCTCTTGTGTTAATATTGTAATTACTCTAACATTATAATTTATAAATTCTATAGATTCTAACAATGCTGATTATTATCCTTATTTGATAAAATACATGAGCTGAAATAATAAAAATTAAGTGTGGTACTTAGCTTCTGTTCAAACGAAGGGCTCCAGATAACTTTAAATGGAATAAGAAAGAGAAGTGTTCCACAATAGGTTACAACAAAACAAGGATGAATCACCAGACCTTTGAAAAAAGCTCTGCTCCTCACTTGCCCCATTTATTTAGACAGGTATGTTCTTGCTGAATCTCTCTGTAAATTGGCCACAAACATTCACCGAGCTTAGAGGGGATAGAATTCTGTTCAGTTTTCCAGGCAAATAGGTGACCCCTTGTACAATGCCCTGGGACTGGCAGGTACTATTGTAAAACACGTAAAGAAAAAAAAAAAAGAGTGAATATATTGTCATCCATAACGGAGGGCCAAGACATAAAAGAAGTCTAAAGAACACAATAAATCTGTAACTGGGACTCCAGTCAGCAAAGAGGACAGCTTTTCAAAACTGTTGTGAGTCAGTGGTCCATTTCCTTCACAGTTACATAACCTAGAGTGATTTATCCCATGCAATCAAGAGAATTCTTTTTTTAATATATTTTAATATTTACCACTGCAGCACTGGTTAAAATTCAGCTGATTTTAGTGGATGTCACAAAATAACTAAAAAGTATACAATCTTATTTTTTCCAAATCAAAACAGTTTAACAACTGATGATGGTTATGATTCCTAATTGGCCATATTTCATATTTAATACATGTTATGAGATGACAAACTGTTTTATCCTAGATGATCTTCCTATTTATACTCTGAAGAAAGCTAATGTTCCCCAGCAATCTACCACTACCTAGAGCTCTTTTTCTTGTGCTTGGGGGAACAATTGAGGGAGATTTTACATCTGTGATAACTACATAAGGCTAACATATTTTCTTTCACATTTCTCTATTTTTTTTTTTCCTCGTGAAGTTTTACTTTAAGTTAAAAACCAAGCTGTGAAGCTCCTTGTGCTATTCCTTGCAAGTGGAGCATTCTTTAGGAATGGTACCTCTTGCTATCACCAACAGATTTATTGAATAAGTAATTTCAGCTTAAGGGAGAACAAGTGAAAGCAATTTAAGGTAAACCAGCCACCCTAGGGTAAAATCCCCTCCTGTGGCTCAACTGTGATGAGGACTTAAATGGTTACAGCTGTTTTGAGACTTGGATCTCAGTTTGGACTTGTCTGTTGAAGATATTCAGGGTATGATTTTTTTTAATTGGAAGGATAATGCTGTGGCAAGCTGCATAAGTCTCATCTCTTGCTACTTACATGTTAACTTCCCTGAAGAAAGAAGAAAAGGGAAGCTTGAAACTTCAGTTTCAAGCAGCAAAAAATAAGCTGGAAAATCCTGAGCATTTTCTTTGAGCTGAATGTAACCCTATTTCTTTTCAGAACAGTACAATCAGCTGTGCAGTTAGGATCTGCTTTCACAACAACAACAAAAAAGACTTTATGGTTGCTCTCCTCTTGTGTTTGCAATGGACAATTTCATATAATCCCTAAATACAAGCATGGGAGGGTGGGAAAAATTACAAGACCCTGATAGTTACATAGCAGACATCTAATTGAGTACATATTCTAAAAAGGGTTTTACTTTAGACATTAAAGGAAGACAATACAGTTGGCAATGCATATAATATAATGATCAGAAAAGTTGATTAGTGGTGTCAACCCAGTTTGAATCTATTTCAGTTAACTAAGCATTTCAAACACAGATCCCCACATGCAAATAAAAATAATGGAGTCATTAGATGCTATTTCATCAGCTGTTTTGTAAGCAGTCTTTTTCAAGGCTGTTCTACCACGTGTGGTGAGGAATGAAATACAGGATTTGGCAAATACGTTTATATTCTGAGACAGCATTATTGATGATAAGATTTGCCCATTACATATCTTCCCAAGAAAAGAACAAGGGAAAACAGTCAAAAGTTTAAGCAATAATATTCTGCCTGCATGAATGGAAAAACAAAATTCACACTCATGATGGTCAGGCGCTGGGTTTGGGTCCCAGAAAAGCTGTGTAATCTCCACCCTTGGATGTATTCAAACTCAGCTAGACAAGGCATTGAGCAATTCCCTTGTCCTTCAAAATTTGCCCTGGATTATGTAAGGGGGTTAGACTAGAGGCTTAAAAAAAATCCTCATCTAGCATAGTGCCTTAATGCCAAACATTAATTTTTACATTCTCAAGAATAGCTGAAAGTTTCTTGCATGCACATACTGCAGTTTTTCAGCCCAATCCAAGAGACTGACAAATGACATTAGATTATAAATGGAAAGAATATCTTCTATAGTTGGAAGCATATCCATACCAAATTAAAAACGTAGCAAAGATAAGTATGGCAAAAACTACTCAGGATATATTAGTTCTGTCTTTACGTAAGTATTTGGATTGTCTGGTAGTTTTGTTCCCAGATTAACAAGAATACAGACCTGAGGAAACATGAAACAGCATGTTAAATTTCAGTATTTTTCTCTCTGCCCTTTCTAATTCACAACTAAGATTACAAAAGTCACACAAGAAGACATAACAACCACAGGCAAGAAAAATCATTTCCACTAGCTCTGAATATTTTAAAGTAAAGCAAAGCAAACCAGAAGGCAACACAAACAAGCCTTTACGATGGGGTCTCTGTGAGATCAGCTCAGCTGTGCAGAAGCCCTTTTTTTCTAGAGATTTACACCAGAGTGAATGATTTCCTAAACTATGTAAAGAAGTGAAACTAAACTTCTCCCTTCATTGAACATTAATAATTCTTGCTGCCTAGGTCAACATAAGATTTTAAGAGAATAGCAATAGATGCTCTTGACTAAGGATGTCGCCTGGCTTTAGTCCCTGCTGTAAACTACAGTAAAGATTTGCTGCTTAAAAATCAGCACAAGCAAAACCTAGCTGAGAAACTGCATGGAATGTAATAATGTTCCTGTCAGGGTGAAGAATTGTATCAGAACAACAGGGGTTGTAAATGTTTCAACAGCAGCAATATTCCATGGCATTTTCCTTTTGTCCTTTAGAATACAAAAATGCTGTTTACAATTTGAATTAATTCTTGACATTGGATGTAGAATATAAGACAGCATCCTGTAAGTTGTTACTATAGAAGTTACTTCTCAGTGTAGATTGTAGCACAATTGCACTCATTTCATGCTTTGCTAGAACAGTGGTTCATATAATAGTATATGGAACTAGGAAGAGATGACTTTTTTTTTAGCATCCCCTTGATTTAGAGATACTAGAGATGGATTACATTGGTTTAGTCTTATACCAAAATAATAAAGTAGCTTTCCTGAATTACAGTATTATAAAAATTCCATTTGTACCTTCTGATGTTAATTAGACACAATCAGTTAAATAAATGCATCTTTGTAATTACATCTAAAATTAGCTCAAATCCTGCAGGGAGCTTTGTAAATTTGTCACTGTGTCAAGCTGAAAACATTTAAGCATTCAACATTCTACTCAAATCTCCTGTGACTTTTTTAGGAAAGTAAAGTTTCAGCACAAGTGCAGAATGAAATCAGGGAGAACATCTGTAGAACTTCAGTTCTCGAGTTCTTCATCGATATGAAGAATTGGTTTTCAAAACTTATTTTAGAAAATCAATCAAGCAGGATATTTGCTACTGCCAACAACTCTGCAATGGAGCCAATTTTAAGCTAAGAGCTACCTGCTGGGGACCAGTTTACCGTAAAAAACATCACGATTCCATCTATCCGCAATGTTTGAAAGGAACACAAGCATTGTCAGAAATCAATGGAGACTACTCCTATCACTGGCAAGAGAAAAGAGCACAATTTTGAACAGACCGTGTTAAACTTTGTTCAATTCACCTATAAACTTTGTTTTTCAGGTGCAGGTGCCAGAGACTACCAGCACAGTAGGAAAAAGCTTTTAAAAAGAGCTTTCTTACTTTAAGCAATAGCTCCACAATCATTCTTACATGAATAAACATGAGCAGGTAAATAGAACGGTTCTGCAACAGCAGCCTCAGCCTTCAGAAACAGATAAAATGTGTGTGAGAAGAACAGAGTTGCTAAGTGATTTTATTATTCATTTATATTGCAGTCTGTTTTGATTCACGAGTAATACCTAGCTTAACTCTATTAGTGAAACGTATGCAGCATTTTAATAACTGTTTACATCTGTAGGTCCAAGGCAGCCAGACATACTCTCTTGGGACAAATACAAATCTGACTTCAGTGAAACAACTTTCTCCCCCTGAGCTCCCTTTCATTTTCTAATGGAGATGAATAGTGATGAATTATTGAAATTTTCATTAGAAATTACATTAACAACACCTTCCTGGTTTTGGCTGGGATAGAGCTGATTTTCTTTTCTTATTATTTCTACTAATTCTTAGTAGCTAGAATAGCGCTGTGGTTTGGATTCAGTAAGAGACAAATGCTGCTCATATACTGGTATTTTTTGTTGTTGCTAAGGAATCGAGGACTTTCCAACTTCCCATGTTTTGCTAGTGTGCAGGAGCACAAGAAGCTGGGGGCATTATGGCCAGGACAGCTGACCTGAACTAACCAAAGGGATATTCCATACCATCAGACGTCATGCCCAGTATATAAACTGGGGGAAGCTGGCAGGGGGCCTGTACTGCTGCTCAGGCATCAGTCAGCAGGAGCAATTGCACTCTGCCTCACTTTTATTTCTCTTTTTGTTGTATTCCTTTTTATTACAATTATTGCTTTTGTAATACTTTACTATTTTTTTATTATATGTTATATTAGTTATTAAACTGTTCTTATTTCAACCAATGAGTTGTTCCTCTCCTCCCTCCTCACAATGGAATGGGGGAGGAGTAAGCAAGTGGCTGTGTGGTGTTCAGTTGCTGGCTGGGGTTAAACCATGACAGGTATATTAAGGGAGAAGAACAAAACAGAAATAATTTAATCTCGATTTTGACATTGATTTCATGAGGAAATTGCAGAATTTCTATCTATATTATAAAGGAAAAAAAAGAGGAAACATTTACATATATCTGATAAACGGTGTCATGAAGTGCTCTGGACATGCAAATCACAAGTGGTCTCTGGCATTAGTGGAAATCCGATGCAGAGATCTTGGTTTCTCTTCCCTTTTTCTCTGTACTATTTAGTTTTGTAGCAGTACCTTGCAGATGGGTTTCACATACCAGGGATGATTGCATATAGCTGTTAGAAATTAATTGTAGTATACATTTTATAGGAGGTAAGGGAAAAAGGAGAGGGGGAAGATAAGCTATTTAGAGAGTATACCCATGATCAATATTTGTGTGACAAATGTTCATCTGAGTTAGCTAATTCCCTCCACAAAGTTCCTTTGAGAAATATATCTTTACTTCATGTAAACACATGCAAGGCAGTTTGAAATGAAACAATTTCCTGTTCCTGTGCAATGAAATTAAAATGGGGAAAAAAACTTCCTAATTCAAAACTAGCAAGTGCTCTCAAAATTGTAAAGAAATCAAATTTAGAAGATATGTAATACCTGGTGTATCAACAATACTGCTCAAATACACTCAAACCAGGACACAAGGTGTAGGTGGTAAGCAATTTTTCTAATATGAAGAAAACTAGAAATCAATGCAGCAGAAATCAAAATCAGATTTCTTCAAAAATTACCTGGAAAGCTGCTAGGTGTCTGCTTGTGGTTTATTACTTTGTTACCTGGGACACTGGCTATCTAATAAATATACTGAATTAAGAGTTCATTAAAATATTTTTCTGTATGATGGAAGATGCCAATCCTTGGAGATTTCAGACAGAAATCTTACTGACAGCTTTCCAAAATCTTGACACATATGAATAAAGTCAAACCAAAGGACAAAAAGCTTTCTGTTGCTGGTGTTTCCAAGGCAGAGGAGTTTAATGATTCATCATTGAATATAACCTTGCAAAGTGTCAGTAAGAGCAGAGATGACTTCATGCACTAGCAGTCCCATAATTCTGTTTTAACTCCCCCCTCACTAAAGTTCACATCTCCTTGGTGTCTCCTCTCTTAATGCTCTCTGAGGACCCTGCAGCCATGATCTAAGGGGCTGCAGTCATAGACTTGCCAGAAGATAAGTTCACCAACAGCTGTGTCAGAGATCACTGAAACTACAGTGCATATTCTCATTATATTTGTTACAGTTTACAGCTCTGAGTCCACCTAATTAGAAATCTTATCGGGGAAAGACAGCTTGCATACTGATATCCAGCACCCAACTAGTCTGACAGTGGGCAACAGCAAATGCCTAAGAAAGATGATAAAAAAGCAAACATATTTATTCTTCCCCATATAGTCATCTGGTCACAAGTGATGTGTAATACAAAAAATTCATAGAATCATAGTATGGTTTGGGTTGGAAGGGACCTTAAAGGTCATCTAGTGATCTTTACTTATAAATTCTGGGGTTTGAGGAATTCCTGAGTAGAGCTCAGTGGCTTGAGATACATGGGACACACAAGTTAATCATAACTCTTCCTTCTGACCTCCTGGTTATTGGAGAAAGAAAAAAAGA